>BDMV01000006.1:46541604-46558353 GCA_008326285.1 Oryza officinalis
AATACCTGATTGTTCCCATCTACCCCAATTGCTGTTAGTATCTGGCCCCGATACTTCCCGGTCAAAAATGTGCCATCAATACAAAGAACTGGACGACAGTGCACGAATGCCATCTTGCATGCATGTAGAGCTAAGAACGCTCTTTGCAGCACAGTCTTGCCAGGATGTTCAATTGAGGGGAATGTCTTGAGTGCACAAGAGGTCCCAGGGTTTCTTTGTTGGATAACAGATAGCAGACGTGGCAAATTGTCATATGAGGCTTCATAAGTTCCAAATCTCATCTCTATTATTTTCTGTTTGGCCCTCCACGCCTTGGCATAGCTAATTGTATACTTGAATGTCTGTTCGATATGTCGGATTATTGACTTCGGTTCATATGCCAGATTGTCCACGACATGCGCATACATCTCAGATGCAACAAATGCACATGTAATGTTCCTGTGGTATTTCTGAACACCAGGTAGATAACAAGTATGTTTCGTAACGACCGACACTGTCCAGTAGTCCTTCCATTTCCCCTTATAGGCGTGCACTCTCCACGGACACCCATCTTTTTCATTAACACACCTAACTTCATATTGTGTCCGGTTAGACTTGGCAACCCAAAACTCCCTATGAAGTGACACTGCATAATGCTTCACCGCCTCCTTCATGTCTTCTCCATTACCATACCTCGCTCCCTCGATAATCTCGTTTTCCTTGTACTCCCATCTCACATTTTCCCCTTCAGAGATGACCAAACCAGAAAAATCATCACTAGCCCATTCAGCTGGATTAATATTGTTCTCGTCATCATCTGACGAATCATCTTCCTCCACACGCTCGTTGTCACGATCCTCTTTTTCCATTTCGTCCACAATGGCACCCACAGTCTCCCCCTCGTCAGCCACTCCACCAGGTTGCATGCCTACTGGAGCTACTACTGGAGCTACTCCATCTTCCTCTGGTGCATTGACCTGATCCACTTCAATCTCATTCACTTCTGCACTTGGCCCCTCGCCATCATCCATGTTCATCTGTACACTTGGATCCTTCGGATGAACATACGGAACCATAGCTAGAGGCCACCCACGTTGCAATGCATTCTCCACATACCATCTCCACATCCCAGAGTTTTGAACCGGCATTAGTTCCCAATAAAAACCCTCTGTTGCCCGACTTACTACAACATAGATTGTAATGTCACTAGTCTGTGGATCAACTCCCAAGCCCCGCATCAACCATTTTTTTATAGAAGGTACACTCCTCTCGGCTGGCCTATCAATTCCCCTTGCTGTTACAATAAATTCTGACAGATCTACCCCAGTTGGCCCATAACGGACGTTTCCTTGACCATGGTATAGTTGAAATATAAGTTTACTGGACATATCTGCAAAGTTAATTACTAGGCCGTTATTTTACATAATAAACGACTACAGTGTAATATCTTCTTTGCAACGTACCAAAATTTTTATATATTCTATTGCAATGTTACTCAACAACATTTAAAACTACAAACCTAATAACTACAAATACTACAGATCTACTAAGTTACCTACATCTAACAATATATATTTATATAGTACCACAGGTAAAACCCTATTTCATACAATGCATTTATCCAACCAAAGTTCTACAAAAATACAAGTGATATCCTAGTTAACATCATATATTTAGTCACGTATATAATCTACGAATATTACCTGAAATCGAAGTTTGAAACCGGTAGGGCTTCGCCTCTTCTTTTCTTCTCCTCCCCTTCTCCTTTTTTTTTTGGATGTGGAGAGGTGAGGAGGGAATGGCCTCCTGAAAGCAGCGGCTGGGTTTTATAGGCGGGCAGGCCTGCCGCCCTCTGTAAGGGCGGCAAGGGGGCCTTGCCGCCCTTTGCCAGGGCGGCAAGGGGGCAGAGTGCAAAACGCCCAGCTCCTCCTTGACGGCCGTCCCGCGCCGTCCAGCGCGCGTGTGCCACGTCGGCTTGCCGCCCTTGCGAAGGGCGGCAGGGTCTATTTTTGCAAATTTTTTTGGCGCTATAATATTTCTGTAAATATTAAAAAAAAATTCTAAAAATACAAAAAATTCAATGGGGAGGGGAATTGGGGTTGGTGGCCCGTGGTGGCGTGGCCAGTTGGGGGAGTGGTCAGTGGGTTGGGCTGCCACTGTGGGACATTTGCTCGTAGTGGGCTGGGCCAAAATTTCAAGATTGAGCTCCTCTTCGTGGGCTGCTCTTCGTAGTCGGCCCAAATCGCGAATAGTTCATCTTCAACCTCCAGCCTTCCCTCCTCCCAACCGATCTGATGAACCCTAGCCCCCAAACAAGTCCGAAATTTTTAGTGAGGGCTTAGGGGGTCTCCATTGTCTCGGGGACGGTAGTGGGGTCTCAAGACCCCTCCGCCCCCATGGCAGATCCGCCCCTGGGGCCGAGATGAAGGACGATGAGATCGCGAGTGGCTGCGCGGATCGGCTCCAGCACCGGACGTCGAGGCTGCGGCGCAAAAGGTGGAAGTTTCAGGGACTGGGGTTAAGAATTTTTTTTATTTATAGATTTTTTTTAATATTTACAGAAATATTATAGTGGCGAAAATATTTGCAGAAATAGACCCTGCCGCCCTCCACTTGGGTAGCAAGCTGACGTGGCACACGCACGCGGGACGGCCGTTTAGTGGAGCTGGGAATTTTACACGCGGCCCCCTTGCCGTCCTGGCAACAACGTAAGCCGAAGGCACCAACTAACGTAAGGGCTGAGGAGGAAGCAAAGCTATAGCTTGCAAGATACCACGAATCACACCAAGAGATACATCGATCCATCTATCTTCGCATGCATGATGGATGATTGTATGAACTGATTAAGTGCGGAGCCAGTGATCTCGTCTAGGAGGCATCGCTATTGATCCATCGACACCGACGAGGAAGCCGCCACCGTTTCCCATGCACGCATTGACCTTGTCTAGGACCTCCTGGCTCTTGCTCGACGTCACAGTCGTGTGTCATCAGCGAGAAGAACCATGTAAGCGCCGACGACGTCGTGTGGCGGCGGGTCGGTCATGATGAAGTTCAACACCATCTCACAGATGGTCTCGTCAAGGTACATTGCCGTGGCTGTCCACAATAGCATGTCGTCACAGCTACGCGCGCCCCGCCAGACGCTTCCATGGCCAGTTGCTGCCACGGAGCCACCTCTCCGAGCAGGCCATCTTAAGGGCCTAGGCCAGTTGTGAAACCACCTAGGGCTCAAGTCAATATGGGGCCCATCACCAACCAACCCAACCAGTAGAATATCGTTGCTTGTCCTCACGTCCGACTCCCACGCGGCCATACCTTATGTCATCGTGGTTAGGGCTTAGAGTGAGGTCTTGTGATCTTCATTTTCTTATTTGCATCTATTTAGTCTGAAGAATATGTTAGGATTTTGTTTTGTTCTCATTGATTAATTTACATCATAATTTTAGGTGTTTATAGTGTTTATTCGCATCATTTTCGATGATATATGATTTATACAAGTATATATATTATAAGTAAAAGTATATTTAGTCTTGAGGGCCTATGTTACAAAGTTTGCCTAGGGCCCTCTAAAATATAGAGCCGGTCCTGTCTCCGAGCCGACATCTAGCGCTCGCTTTACATTCCACACCACGGCCACCGGCGACGTGCCAGCGCCACGCCTCGCGCTAATCGTGGCGGCATGTTGAACGCTGCAACCAGCCTCGACAACGAGATGCCTTCTCGCGTTGTCTCTCGGGTCATCGGCGCCAAGCGCCACCTCGCATATGATGTTAAACTTGAACTTGTTGAGCAGCTCCTGTACGTCGACGAAAACATCACCATCCGTCGTCGTGTCGAGCGCCAACACGAGCCGCGCATAGGCCACAATAGTAGGGGAACGGATCGAGCAATCATGCTCTCTCCTTGTCGTTGCTCGTCTTTTTGTTTGATACGGGGCAGTTTGCGGCGCCGCTGGACTAAGGCGGACTACTGCTTTGGCCCACATCAATTTAGGTAGGTAGAAAAAAAGTGGGTTGGCGGGTTAGTGGGACGGGCCAACCCAACGGATTAGCGACACAACCCACCCCACTTGCAGCCTTAGCTGCTTCCTTCTTCCCCGGCCGCCACTGACTCATCGTGGGGATAAGAAGCAATGAAAGGAGAGAAGAGAGAGGGGGGATAGGGAAAAAAGATGACATGTGAGGCCCATTGTGCTTTTTTTTCTGATTTGAGCGCCACGTCAGCCAAATTCCACTATCAATATTGCCATGGAACTATATTTATCCTCGTTTTAGAAGTTGCATAAATCTCCATAGCTGGTTTTGTAGTTGAGAGATGTGAATAAAACTCGACCTATATTTGAGGGACCTAGAGTGGACTTTTTCTAGTTTTCTGCTGTAGGTGGCCGAACGCTTAGCACGGGATGACCCATTAGGCACGGCAACTATAGCAGGCCGTGCCAGGCCAAGCCCTTGTGCCGATGCCATGGCCCAAGGCTACGTCGTGCAAGCATGAATCTGAAATAGATCGTATATCTTAACTACTTAAAATTTTTTAATAACTTTTTGATCGACACACAAAAAACTTTCGTCTGTAAGTCCGATCGAGCGGCGCCCTCCGTCCCAGCAGGCGCGATGTGTTCATCGAGTACACTGGCCAAAGCAAAAAGAAAATCAGAGATCAGAGATCGAATCAAAATCCTAATTGTGTATGACGGGCAAATCACAAAATCAAAGATCGATTAAAAACCCAATAGCGGCAAATATCATCTAGAGTCTGTATCAAATAACACAAAAAAAATTAAACCAGTTCATGTTGCATCCCAGATACAAGAATTAAAGAACGTCACACTTATATAACTACAAATTCCCAATGAGAACAATAACCAGATCTCTACCCAATGAGAACAATAACCAGATCTCTATCTACTCACAATAACCCTAATGCAGCAACCGTTGTCGTCCATCGGGATCCGCCGTCATCTTCCTTGAGCCCCAGTCCCCGCCGCCACCGTCTCCCGATCCGACAACAAAAACAAAGAGGCAGAGAGGGAGGAGGAGGGACTGTCACACCCTAAAAAACGCTAAATTATAAATTGTTGTAAAAAAGAAACTTTTAGAAATTATTTAATAATTAAAGTAATTGTTTGAATAAAATTTATTAAAAATTTGAACATAAAATTGAGATAGATAAAATTTTCTTAAATACTCTGAGTGTCCAAGTATTTTTTGGATTTTTCCCGGAATTATTTGAGCACTGAAAGTATTTTTAATAATAAAATATCATTTTAGCAATTATTTAAATTAAAAAGTAATTAAAATCCTCCTCCTTGGCTTCGGGCCTAATCCGGCCCATCTCTTTCCCCCCCTCTCTCCGCGCCAGCCCGGCCTGCCTTCTCTCCCTCTCACTCATTCCCCTTAAGCATGTTGAACCTAATTTATTAAATGTTTTATCGTTTGCAAATATATTACATGTTTTGCTAATTACACGGGAACAAGGTTTACCTATCTGCTCGCTTGTGCCTTATTTACTTGATATCTATTCCTTTGTCAAACTTGCGTGATAATTTGACTAGCTTGTGTCACTTATATTGACTTTGCTAGAATTATGTTAAGCTTAGTCATGCTTAATTACCACTAGCTCACATAATGGGATAATTACACTATTTACATTTAATATCTTGTTGAGCTATGAGCTCGAGACATCTGGCCATGTTTTATTGGTCGTAATTATCCAACTAAAATATGTCTTAATGGTGGGCTGTGGGTGCAAGGTTTTGCTTGTCGCATCCATGGCAATTAAGGACCGGTTCGCGGGAAACCCTGGAAGACTTACAGTGCTTACCTGTTGGCGCAGAATTTCGACCTGCCTCGCAACCAAACGGGTTCCACGTTACCACGGCGGCCTAGGAGGTTTGCTTTACTCCAGTGCAGGTCCAAAAGGCTTGCCTAATAGTGTACAGAGCGTGCTAGTTGATTTGATCTGCAATCAACAAGAAAAACAAGTAAACCATGTTAGAAAACAATGGCCGATCGGCCAATAGGCCGATGTCGCATTGTCGTGGCCCCGGCCGATAGGGCAAAGCTGTATCGGCTCACTTGCAATAAAGTAAGATTAAAGCATGAATCTAATCCTAATCGGCTTTCATCGACATGTTGATGTCAATTAACGACATCAGCCGATAAGATATAGCAAAGATAACTACACTAGCTAATACTCTAGTGCAAATCTATATGAACCAATCAATCAATATAAATATGTCAATCACAAATAAACCCTAAAGAATAATCTATAACAGATGCATCTATATCATTGATCTATTCATGTAGATGGCAAATACACATAAAAACCGTAAGACAATTATGCATATCAGGTAAGACTGGCTGAAACCCCAGTGCTATCCTTAATTACAACCGAAAGCAGGCTTTGTGTTAGATCTCAAAACAGGACTAAGGTCGATAGCAACTCAAAGTGTGAATTGAGACTTAACACAAAGAGAATCAAGCCACCGATTGCTTTTGGGGATGGTAGATGCATTGAATGATCTAACCAAGTATAATAATTAAACCGCCGTCGGCAACAAATCCTAAAACGAGTAAATTGCTGGCGAAGCATAATTAAGGCACTTGTCGAGATCATCCAAAACATGATAAACGACGATCATATCATCGAGGCTTAACGTGTCTAAAGCGACACGCTAGCCCCGACGATGCAGATCGTCGGGCACGAGTTCTTACCTCTGCTCCGGGGAAGCAAGAACTCGTCAGAGTTGACCTCTCGCGAGGGTTGGCGATGCGCCAAAAGTAGATTAAAATAAACTGGTTGTTGTATTATGTTGTGAGAGAGTTTCTATGTACAAACTACCGGGATATTTATACCCGTGATTACAACAGGGTCCTTGTAGGACACGATCTTATCTCTAACTAACAAACAGGTCTTTGCGGCAGACTCTTGCCACAGATTAGATCTAAACCTACTTGATTTACAAGATACAATTGCCTAAAACCGAGCCTTATCTCTATTTGTCAACTTCCTTGAAGCTTATCTTGAGCCCAAACCAAGCCCACGCCGACTCTGTCAACTTCCAACCTCTATCGGCCAATGACCATATTGAATCCGTATCGGCCGATACGCTTTCCTTGTTAGCGCTTCTCCCAGTCCGATACGTTCACCGAGTCCGATACAATGCTTGGTCCTACTCCAACTTAATCCTTTCTCTCTGCTTCGGTTTTCTTTTTCCTCTCCGAGTCGATTACAAAAATCTGCTGTTAACACATGCCCCCCAATTCCGCTTCATTATATAATGTGGCGGAATTAGCTCCGAGGAACCCATTGACTTCTTCGCTAGGGTTTGTCTAAAACCGCGCAGATCCAGATTCGTAGCCCTCCGCCGCCGATTTGTTAGCCACTCACATTCTTCAACTCCGGCGACATCTCGGCATCCCATCGGCATTGACCCCCTCAACAGCAACCTCTTCACCAACAACAATGGCTTCCGCTCCGTTTTACGCCTCTGAGATCCCCGTGGTAAGTCAATCCCTTCATACTTTCATTTTCTCGCTGAGTTCTTCAAATTAGGGTCCCTGCTCTTGCCCCCCGGGTCTTATTTTCGTTGTTATTCTTATGTCGTAGGTCTTCAAAAATCAAATCCTGATCCCCACCAATGACAAGTCACATCGATTCTTGCTAGGCCCCATGGGCAATCCTGACCCATCCTGGTTAATAGACGCAGAAACAAACAGAATCCCTTTCAAGAAGGTGAAGCCCAATGTTGCTTCATGGAAGCACACCTTCAGATCTTGGCCGTCCAGACTCAACGGCTACAAGGCTTGGTACAAGAGGATTGCAGCAACCAAACAAGTCCATTGGGATGAGATAGGAATAGGCCAGTGTATTGCTCTGTCCTTGGCCGATTCTAAAAAGAATGAACCATTTATGTCAGCGGCCACCTACTTCTGGTCCAGCACCTTGAACGCTTTCCTGTTCAAGCAAGGTCCGATGACACCAACATTGGTTGATGTCAAGATGCTGACTGGACTGGATATTCACTCTGAGATAAACCCCTTCAATCTCCTCATCAATAGCAAACACAAGCTGAAGACCAAAAAAGATGGAGGTTGGTCTGGGTACATATCTGAACATATGGAACAAGGGTCTGTCTCAGAAAGAGAGCACGTGGCCTTTCTAACTCTATGGTTAGAAAGATTTGTCTTCTGCGGATCAACTTGTGGCTCCACTACAAACTGTCAACATCTAGCTCAGGCCTTAGTTGAAAAGAAGCAGATTCCCCTTGGTCGATACCTTCTTGGAGCTATCTATCGGCTACTTCATATCGCCACCCAAGATCTGATGCTAAAGCAAACAGTGGCGCATGGAGGTCCATGGTGGTTTATCCAGCTATGGTTGACAATCTACACCAACACCATGGTCAATCGGCCTCCATTATCAAACTCTGCCTTCCCATCGGACTATACTGACAACGAAGATCCCTCAACAAGGAGATGCATGTCCTTTGGAGAAGCAGCCTCTGTTTATCCTGGAGAAGAGCAATCGGCCGAAGAGATATCCACTTGGTTTATCCAGTTCTACACTGGCCCTCCATCAGCCAAGATGAACATGTTTGTATATCCTTTGGACGCCGAATTCGAGCTTCTTGCCGATCTGACCCTGAGCCAGCTGAATGACGACATGGTCTCAAGGGAAATCTTCATGATCGGCATCACTCCTTGCCTGCTCCCAGTAGGCATATTCCAAGGCAGGAACACCAATCTATCATACGAGTTCTATAACCCCATGGTGGCTGCCAGACAATGTGGGTTAGGACAACTGCCAATCAGCCTACACTTTCATCGGCTCCTAGAGAGCAGGGGTATGGTCCCATCGGCCTTGGTCATGAACAAAGCCCTGGAAATTAGAGCACCAAACTTGGGCGACTGTGACCGATTATGGTTGAGCCTTTTTATTCATATTAGCTTCCAATCATGGTGGCAGGAATGGGATATTCACCTATTCCATCAATCAGCTAGGTTCTACTTGACAGAACTTATCAACAACATCAGCCCCCAAGTCCCTGATGCCCCACTACCATCAATCAGCAATAGTGGGCGGAAAATTTCTTATGCTCAAGCCGTAGCTCCATCAGGATCAACTATTCTGGAGTCGATTATCGGCCTTACTGCCCCAAAGGTATCATCACTACTCCAAGGGCCGATGACCAAAGAAAATCCCAAAAGGAAGGCGCCAGCAAAAGAAAAAACTTAGAAAGCTAGTAAGAAAACCAAGAGTGATGATCCAGCTGACCTTGATGAATTAGACCCCTCTATAGAAGAATTCCTCGATGAACAAGTGATGGAGGAAGAGGTCGATGTAGCAGCTGCCGATCTGCATGAAGAAGATCCATCGACCGACACTACTTAAGAGCCATCGGCCAAGACCACTGTGATCCCACCGGCCGATAACCAAGGCGACGACACCCCACCAAGGAGAACCAGATATGCAATTCGCAAGGTCAATCCAATCCCTTCCTTGAATTTATGTAATCCCCTTCCACTGGTATGCTATAATTTGATATTCTTTTCAGGTCGTCACGTCATCTTTGCTTAAGGAGAGAACTCAATCGGCCCCTTTAAGAACTAAGAAAGCAACCTTACAAAGGCATGAACAAACCAAGTCCCGATTAAGAACTCCTTCTCCTTCTCCACCACCCTCTCCGATTGCTTCGGTAATAGTTGATTTTCTTCCCCTTTTTTTTATTCTTTTAATGATAGAGATCTGATTGTCCTTGCTTATCCCTCTTCAGCCGCATGCTCCATCGCCCGCACCATATCGGCCCACCCCTTCGCCCACCGTTTCAAGACAGCAAGAGGAGGCCGATGCGGACACAGCCGATGTCCAATCACAGGTAAACCAAATCACCTTGAATCCTTTGCCGATTTCACCTGACTGGGTTAACCATGCCCTATCTTAATGCTTGCAGAGCTTAGCCGATATGTTCTCTTTTGATATCGGCCAATTCCTCGATGATGAGGACAAGGAGCTACTCAGCACAACCAAGACATTAATCTCTGAAGATTTGAAAAACCAGTTGTCTGACATCATCAATCGGCTGGAATCCTCGTTGGAAACCCTGGTGGAGAACTGCAACCCCATCAGGAGCAGGGTGCAGGAAATTCAGGACCAATTACTTGAAGATCTGATGGAGACCTTAACACCAACCATCTTCTTGGAACAATACCAATTCAAACTCCACAAAGCTAAAGAAAGAATCGCAGAGAGACGTGAACGAGAAAGCTTGGAATCGGCTTTGACTGCCAGCAAAGCTCAAGTTAACTCCGACAAAACCCGGCTAGATGAGCTGGCTGTCGAGCCGATCGTCTTGAAAAACAGACTCGAAGAACTTCACCATCTCGAAGCAGACCTTGTGTCAAAGCTGGAAGCAACTCGTAAAGAAATCAAGAAGTCAAGGCTGGGATAGCTGCATCGCCAAAGGCCATAGAAGATCAGACGGCGAAGCTGAAGGCATCGGCCAAATACCTGGCAACCCTGAGCAAATCCTTGAAACCAATCCCAGGGTCAACGGCCAATGACGCCCAAGCAATAGAGGATATTGATCAAATCCGCCGCAAGGCCATAGCAGCCATCGAAAAATTTATAAGCTGATGTACTATACGCTATGTTTGTGTTGTAAACTGATTAACCTGATCTGATCTGATTTGAACAAGCCTGAAGAAATTGGGAAAAATTTTTCGAAGTCCATAAACTTTAATCAATGTGATAAATCAATTTTCGAAGTCCATAAACTTTAATCAATGTGATAAATCTGAATTGCATGCTTGTATATATATATGCCCCGCAAATTTTGGAAGATGAGGGCTCATGTTGTAAAATTTGAACTAAGGACGATAATGTATATCGGCCATCTAAAGACGATGTATACCGCATCGGCTATTGTCATAAACCGGCTGGCGGGCCGATCATGAATCGATCCAGATGCTAGGATAATATTTCTTTAAGTACTTGCCATTAAGAGCTCGTCCATAAATTTCACCATCTAGCCCCTTGAGCAAATAAGTATTGTGAGGAACACATCGATGAATTCGAAAAGGACCTTCCCAATTAGGTGACCACTTGCCGAATTTATTATCTCTGGAACCAATCGGCAATATCAACTTCCAAACCATATCTCCTTCTTCAAATGACTTGGCCACAACTTTCTTGTTATAATGATGAGCCACTCTATCTTTATTTCGTTTGATTTTCTCCAGGGCACGCAACCGGACGTGTGCCAAATCATCTAACTCATCAACCATAAGATTATGGTATTCATCGGCTATCAAGTCATCTTGCAGAGCAATCCTTCTTGAGCCGATGTTGGTTTCCCATGGCAACACAGCTTCATGTCCATAAACCAACTGATATGGGGGCACTTGAATCGCACCATGACAAGCCATCCGATATGCCCAAAGGGAATCGGCCAGCGTCGTGTGCCATTGCCTCGGCTGTTCGTCGATTTTTCTCTTGATCAACTTGATTAAAGTCTTATTAGAAGCTTCTGCCTGTGTTAACAACAGATTTTCGTAATCGACTCGGAGAGAAAAGAGGAAACCGAAGCAGAGAGGAAAGATTAAGTTGGAGTCGGACCAAGTATCGTATCAGACTCAATGAACGTATCGGACTGGGAGAAGCGCTAGCAGGGAAAGTGTATCGGCCGATACAGATTCAATATGGTTATTGGCCGATAGAGGCTGGAAGTTGACAGAGCCAGCGTGGGCTTGGTCTGGGCTCGAGATAAGCTTCAAGGGAGTTGCCAAATAGAGATAAGGCTCGGTTTTAGGCAATTGTATCTTGTAAATTAAGTAGGTTTAGATCTAATCTATGGCAAGAGTCTACCGTAAAGACTTGTTTGTTAGTTAGAGATAAGATCGTGTCCTACAAGGACCCTGTTGTAATCTCGGGTATAAATATCCCGGTAGTATGTACATAGAAGCTCTCAATCAATCACAAGAACAACCAAGTTTAATCTATTTTCGGCGCATCGCCAACCCTCGCAAGAGGTTAACTCCTGACGAGTTCTTGCTTCCCCAGAGGAGAGGTAAGAACTCGTACCCGACAATCTAAATCGTTGGGGCTAGCGTGTCACTTTAGGCACGTTAATCCCTGGCGATGTGATCGTCGTTTACCGTGTGTTAGCTAATCTTGATGTGGCTTTCTAATTCTATCTCGCCAGCAATTAACTCGTTTTAGGGTTTATTGCCGACGGTGGTCGAATTAGTTTGCTCGTTTAGATTATCTAAGGCATCTACCATCCCCAAAAGCGATAGACGGCTTGATTTTCTTTGTGTTAAGTCTCAATTCACACTCTGAGTTGCTATCGACCTTAGTCTTGTTTTGAGATCTAACACAAAGCCTGCTTTCGGTTGTAATTAAGGATATCACTGGGGTTTCAGCCGGTCTTACCTAATACATGTGATTAGCTATGTTTTTGCATGTATTTGCCACTTGTACATGCGGATTGGTGAATATAAATATATCGGTTGCAGGGTATTCTTAGGATCTCTCTGTAATTGGTGTATTTACATTGGCCGATTGGCTTGTATAAGTTTGCACTAGAGTATTAGCTAGTGTATTTATCTTCATGTAACCTTCATCGGCCGATTCCAGTAATTTGCTATAAACATATTGACATGGGCCGATGGGATTAGATCTATTTTATCAGTTCTATCATATTGTCACCTCAAGTAAGCCGATATAGCTGTGCCCTATCGGCCGATCGGCCATCACTTCTCACATGGTTTACTTGTTTAATCTTGTTGATTGCAGATCAAATCAACTGGCACGCCCTACACGCACCTAGGCAAGCCATTGGACCTGCACTGGAGCTAAGCAGATCTCCCAGGCCGCCGTGGAAACGTAGAACCCGTTTTGTTGCGAGGCGGGTCTAAATTCTGCGCCAACACGCTTTTGGCACGCCCATTGGGACAACAAGAATGCAAACTTCACAACGACAAGAAGATCACCGCAGGATGTCTAAGCAGAACGAGATCTCTGAGGAGAACGTCGTCTCCGTAACCGCCGACCAGCTCAATGAGGAACAAAAAGCTGAGATGAATAGGCTGGTCGAGCAGTTTCAAAACATGTACCTGCAGACCTACTCTAGGACTCGGCAAGGCACCCTTATCCAAAAATCTAAGGTGGTAATGCCGAGCCCTGGAGATGGAGCAAGCACATTGGCGGCAGCGCACGACCACGCCGTCAGGACGGAAGAAAACGCCGCGCCGACGTTGCAAGACAGAATAGACTCCGCAGTTCATTCTGCGCTAATCAACCAGTCGGGGATCCTAGTGAATACGTTGACCAATACGGTCAAGTCGATCCTAGATGGTTCAATTCACCAGTACAAGCCTCAAGGGCCGAGTTTCTTGCCAGAAAATAAGTTCCTTGCTTATCAGACCTTGAGGAACGACCTGAGCACGGCTCCACAGCCGACGGCGCCGATGCCACCCCCATCGACGCAACCGACATCAATCTTGCCGCTGGTCCTCACCAGGCAAACGGGAGGAAGCCCTCAGCACATCACGGAGGAGCAGTACGCGCAATGGACAAGGGGGAGGCAGCCAATCAGTGAGCCGATACAGCCAGCTCCAGTCAATCAATCATCGGCTAGTCAACCCTAGCATGCTCAAGCAACCAACCCTCCACAACCAGTTGCGTACAACGCGCCGCAAGGCTACCAGCAGTACACCGCAGGGCAGTACGACGCACAGAATCTAAATCATCACTTCCAACCGTACTCTCCCAAGCAATATTGGGTAGAGGGCCTGCAGCAGTCCTACCATCAAGACTTCCCACATCAGCCCGCAGGATACTGGGCTGACATGATAGCCGAGGTGATGCGAGATCAGTTCGGCTTGAAGCCCAAGGAGAACTCTACAGTGTATCAGCACCCGTACCTCGAGGAGTTTGACAGAGTGTCACTGCCAAGCTGATACAAAATCCCGGACTTCTCCAAGTTTTCAGGGCAAGACAACGTCTCTACATACGAGCATGTGAGTCGATTCTTAGCACAGTGTGGGGAGGCATCGGCCATAGAGGCGTTAAGGGTGAGGTTTTTCCCTCTATCCCTGTCAGGGTCTGCATTTACATGGTTCTCCTCTTTACCATGTAATTCCATCAGAGGATGGATAGATCTTGAGAAACAGTTTCACAGATATTTCTACAATGGTGTACAAGAGATGAAACTGTCCGATTTCACCGCCATCAGGCAACGTGTTGATGAATCGGTCCCAGAGTACATTCAAAGATTCAGGGACATAAGGAATAGGTGCTACAGCCTCAGCTTGACCGATTCACAGCTCGCCGACTTGGCGTTTCAAGGATTACTGGGGCTGATACGGGAGAGGTTCTCCTCTCAGGAATTCGATAGCCTAGCACAGCTAGCCCAACGAGTATCGGCCCATGAGCAGCGATTCTAGGAGGTAAAGAAGTTCGCGAAGAAAATTAATACAATTTATCAGTACGCCTCCGACGAAGATGATGAAGAAGACGTCGACGTCGACCTAGCCGAGTGGGCCCGGATGAAGAAGCCGACAACATGCCAGTGGGCCAAAAAAGGCGATAAGGAGGACAAATACGACTTCGACATCAATAAGGCCGACAAAATATTTGACTTACTATTGCAAGAAAAGCAGATCCAGCTGCCAGTAGGTCATATATTAGCATCGGCCGAAGAAATAAAGAAGAGAAGGTATTGCAAGTGGCACAACACCTATTCCCATCATACCAATGAATGCAAGATCTTTCGGCAACAGATACAATCGGCCATCGAGCAAGGCAGGATTAAGATCGATGATGCCAAGCGGCCGATGAAAATAGAAGGACACCCGTTCCCAGTCAACATGGTGCGGGCGGACAGGGCTGTTGGCGCAGAATTTTGACCCGTCCAGCAACCAAACGGGTTCCGCGTTACCACGGTGGCCTGGGAGATCTGCTTAACTCCAGTGCAGGTCCAAATGGCTTGCCTAGTCGTAAGTAGAGCGTGCCAGTTGATTTGATCTGCAATCAACAAGAAACAAGTAAACCAAGTCAAAAAACAATGGCCGATCGGTCGGCAGACCGATGACACATTGTCATAGCCCAGCCGATAGGGCAAAGCTATATCGGCTCATTTAGAAAATAAGTAAGACATGAATCTACTCTTATCGGCCTTCATTGATATGTAGACCTCAACTAATAATACCAGCCGATAAGGATGACAAAGGTAACTACACCAGCTAGTACTCTAGTGCAACCTTATACGAGCCAATCGGCCAATATAAACACATCAACCATAAAGAAATCTTAAGATTATTTCATGATCGACATATTTATACTCATCGATCTGCACATATAAGCGGCAAACATATGCAAGAAATATAAAGCAATTACATATGTTAGATAAGACCGGCTAAAACCCCGGTACTATCCTTAATTACAACCGAAAACAGGCTTTGTGTTAGATCTCAAAACAGGACTAAGGTCGATGGCAACTCAAAGTGTGGATTGAGACTTAACACAAAGAAAATCAAGTCGTCGATTGCTTTTGCGGATGACAGCTGCATTGAATAATCTAGCCAAGCATGAGAATTAAACCATCGTCGGCAATAAACCCTAAAGCGAGTAAACCGCTGGCAAGGCTTAATCAAGATACCTGTCAAAACTATTCGTGAACGATTGGCAGGGAGCCTCTCGTGCCGACAAGAATCAATCGATACATTTTCACTGCTCCGGCCGGATGAGACGCACTTTCTCATCCGTGTCGTTGAGAAGCACTCACTTAGATGTTTCTAAAGTCTTAAACTAAAATCAATTGTGAAAAATAACTGGCTTTCCCTTGAAGCTTGCATTAAACACTTAATTCCCCTGACTTGCTGAGTACTCCCGTACTCACCCTTGCTCTATATAATTAAACCCCCCCCCAGTTCTCGAAGATGAAGAGGTGGACCCTGCCGATGAAGAGTTCTTCCAGGAGCAAGCAGACTTCGAGCAGTAGTAGGGTTTCGGCCTTCCCCAAGGCTTTGCTTGTGGCTTAGGGCCAGTCGCCGCTTTCCGCTTCCGCCTTTTTGTAATGCTGTTGTGAACTCGGGTTCTGTCCGCAGTTCCAACCTTGGTTGTAATCCTACTCTTAAATAAAGAGACCGCTGTTGTTGTGATATTCAGTCTTCCTGTTGTACCAGCGCTATTTCCTGGGACTGGTACAGGCATACAGGTCAATCTGGACCGCTCTATCCTGGTCTCCGCTCGGGGCCAGTTTGGGGCGTGACAGAAGATGGTATCAGAGCGCAGCTTTGGCCTAGGACGAAACCCGACGTTAGATGACCGTAAGGTTGCTAAGTTCTGAAAAAGCTATTTGCGAAAAGTTCGGTTCTTTTCTTCTTCTCTTACTCTGTTTACAAAACTGGTTACTGACTTCTCTTTCTTTTTCAAAATTGTAGATGGCAGTCAACGCCACCCACAGTTCCCACGGCGTTGGTGAGGGTCACCACGTCGACCAGCTGAGAGACCTCGCTGGCTTCCTTGGCTTCTCTTGTCCCGAGTACGCTGGGTACTCCGTGGACCGCTTCCCTCCCCGCTGTGAGCTGTCCGTGTACCTTTACCCCCGCGGAGGTACACACAGCGCTGGCCTTCGCCCTCACCACTTCAACTTGGCTCGCCCCACGCTCCAGCTCGCGTACCAGGACCTCTCCTGGACCGCTCTGCGTCGCTTGGCCTACGACTACCGTCGTCGCCTTGCCGGTTCGGCCTTCCGGCTGATCC
>BDMV01000006.1:46558453-46586964 GCA_008326285.1 Oryza officinalis
GGCTGTTGAAGCAGCCGGAGTCGGTGACGATTGGCAGGGAGCCTCTCGTACCGAGGTGCGTGAGTTGTGGCTGTTGGAGCAGCCGGGTCGGTGAACGATTGGCTGGGAGCCTCTCGTGCCGACAAGAATCAATCGATACATTTTCACTGCTCCGGCCGGATGAGACGCACTTTCTCATCCGTGTCGTTGAGAAGCACTCACTTAGATGTTTCTAAAGTCTTAAACTAAAACCAATTGTGAAAAACAACTGGCTTTCCCTTGAAGCTTGCATTAAACACTTAATTCCCCTGACTTGCTGAGTACTCCCGTACTCACCCTTGCTCTATGTAATTAAACCCCCCCCAGTTCTCGAAGACGAAGAGGTGGACCCTGCTGACGAAGAGTTCTTCCAGGAGCAAGCAGACTTCGAGCAGTAGTAGGGTTTCGGCCTTCCCCAAGGCTTTGCTTGTGGCTTAGGGCCAGTCGCCGCTTTCCGCTTCCGCCTTTTTGTAATGCTGTTGTGAACTCGGGTTCTGTCCGCAGTTCCAACCTTGGTTGTAATCCTACTCTTAAATAAAGAGACCGCTGTTGTTGTGATATTAAATCTTCCTGTTGTACCAGCGCTATTTCCTGGGACTGGTACAGGCATACAGGTCAATCTGGACCGCTCTATCCTGGTCTCCGCCTGGGGCCAGTTTGGGGCGTGACATCTTCTCCGCTCCCCCACTGTCTCTAGCCCCCACCGTGTGAGAGAGAGACGGAGAGCGGCAACGGAGATGGCGGCGCCGTTGCGGGCCCCCTCGCCGGCAGGCGTGTGCACCCGCGGGTGCGCGCACGGCCGTCGAGGGGCTCCTTGGCGGTGCCCTTTGCCCTCCCCCCTTGGCCGGCGACGGCCGGCGATAAGGTAGGGTTTCGGGTTTCTTTTCGATCCGTTCGGATCGTTTCTTTTCTTTCTTTTTCTTTGGATTTCTATCCCCGAACTCGATCTAATCGCTAGGTTAGGCTCTGATACCATTGTTAGGGTTCTCTAGTGGATCACCTAGGTTTAGATCGGTGGAGTTCCTTTTCTATATGTGTTTTGGGATCAATCTATGAGGGATAGGGTTTAGAGGGGTCAACCGGTTGAGGTGTTGAAGGATGAAGAGGCGCCGGCCATCGTCGTTGTCGTCGCGGGCTTGACGTGGACGGCGACGGTGGTTGCGGCAGTAGCGGTCGTAGGCGAGGATGAGGCGTGGCGCGGTGGTGATGTTTCCCGTCACTGGCTGCGCCCCCTCGATCGGTTAGGGTTAGGGTTTGTGGGTGGAGTTGGCGTCGGCGGTGAACCTTGTGTCTTGTGCCGCCCCGGCCTCCACCCTCTGTTCGCGTGTGCTGCCGCCCCGGCCTCCACCCCTATTAGTATGGCGCAGGGTGACGAGGGCCCACCAGCCAATGGGCTGGGCGCCCCCGATCAGGACGCGGGTCAAGGCCCCCTTGTGCCGTTGGGCTCAAGGGGAGGGAGATCTATCTAACATGTACAACCAACATTTATGTGTGTAAATTTCATGTCATTTGTATATTCACTGTGAAGAAAGAGGGGAACTGGATTGAGAGAAGATGCAAACCTTCTCAATAATCACACCGGTGCTCCTAAGTAAGTTGGTTTGCATCTTTTCAAATGCATTACACTCCTCTGTGAAATGATTTCTCACTCGCAGCCCAGGCCATTGTCTCACAACTTTCCTGCATCATTGCGAGGGGGAAAAAAAACAAAATCTGTTATTTGATAAATCATGCATTGGTTTCTGCATCAGAAAGCTGTGCCAACACGTTTCCTACTTCCTAGTGGATGAAATGGCATGGAACTCTGATTAGGATGTTGCAATTAAAAAGCAAATAATGCAAACAAATAGGTAAGTCCGTAATGTGTACACCAAAAAAAGGAAAAATTTTTAGAGTACCTTGGAAGAATATAGGCCATCTATTCATCTTAATCCAACGGATCAAATTAATTTATACTACACCATGTTGTATGGATAGTAGAACCCATACAAGGGTAGATTAGAAAGAAGATGCATGGCAGTTAGATAATTTTGCGAGATTCCTTGACTGAATTTTGGCGACCATCTCCTAGTCTTCTCACTGTAAGTAGGGCAAGCCCTAACACATGCAAGTCGAAGATGCAACGGTTCCAGATCTGTTGGCTTCTCTAGATTATTTCCCTGATTTTGAAAGTTTGTTTTTTTCGTGTTTTTAGGAATGCAGTTAATACGATCAATTTGATCTGTATGCATGCATAATTAAAAAGGCTGCTCGTTTCTTGATCATGTTGCATGGAAACGTTGGCATTTGGCACCGATGAGGCAATTACCGCCCGGCGATGGCAAGCCGGCCAGCGGCGTGCTTGACCCATGACTCTGAGGCTTGTTCTTCGTTTATCTTTCCAACTCATCACTTTTTTTTCACACGCACGTTTTTTAAACTACTAAACGATGTGTTTTTTTTGTAAAAAGTTTCTATACAAAAGTTACTTTAAAAAATCAAATTAATTCATTTTTAAAAAAATTTAGCTAATACTTAATTAATCACGCGTTAATGAACCGTTCTGTTTTTTCCGTGCGTACTGTGTGCGCTAGGAATACAGTCAAACGAACACAGCCTGAGAAGCGAGAGGAAAGCGACCCGCAGCCGAGAGATGGTGGCCGCTAATTTAGAACAGAAAGTCAAAAATACCTACATGGACGGTTGAGCAAAAGTTCTAAAATACCCATACAAATAGACGATCGGATTTCACCCTACTACACTACTGCCCACCCCAGTAAAGGGCACTGTAAAAGGACCCATAAAATGAGATGAAGAGTTCTAATGTTGAGATTAATACAGCTGCAACAAAAATATTTAACTAAAATTGGTAGGTATTCTCAAAGCAAACTCTGACAAAAATGGGGAGAACAATTGGCCCATAATAGTTCACAACATTTCTCGCTGCAGCTTTCCTGATAGGAGCATGAAGCTTTCTGGCACTTAAATCCCATGCTCCTTACCAAGCACCTACTACATCTAACACCACAACATCACTGATCATTAATTATCTCCAGCCCTAGACTATGTAATAAACAACCTAAATGATACAAAATATCACCAATCATGAACATGCCATGCAGCCACAAATCTCAATCTAGGGATTACTGGTGATCCCAAGTCCCAACTACAAAACAGGACTAACAAAATGATAAACTTCAAGGGGCGAAAGTAGAGATTTGAAATTCACAAAATCTATTATGTTTTCCTTAATTTAAAGGAAATGTGTGTACCTGAATAATTTTAACTGCTGTAAACACTTCACCACAATGAAACTTGGAATGAAAGGAGTTTCTTTATAGTTGTAATAATTCAGCCCAATAAAATTTCCATCAAAGTTCATCAGAAGACCCCCAACTTCTACCTGTCGAAATGCGTTCGTAGTCATTAAACTATATAAAAAAGACATAGAAAGATGAATGTGCACACCTTTGGATTATAGAAAGCAAAAGATCTATCGCCATCCTAAAGCTTTTCATTTGTGAAGGTAACACCCTTATTTTCTTTTTTGGTTTCAATTTACGCAAATAATTACTAATACCGGGCGGTCACTTCACTCCATATAATGGCATATTTTTTATGTTTCTTCCTACAAAAAGTTGCATTTTAAGTTGAGATTTTATAGGGCAATAGGTTTCACCATACCTTATGTCACAAAGCTATTTTATAAATTTTCAGCGAGGTTAAAAGCACTTGCTTTTCCCGAGCTACATAAATAGTAACGAAAATCTTATAATACTTTGTAGGAGGGTAGGATGTCATCTATCATCCCATGAAATTTCAGCTAAAACATGATTTGTATAAAGAGAAACAAAAACAATAAATACCATTTGGAAAGTTAGCTGATACGATTTTAGTCGTTCAGGGGGTAAATTGAGATGATAAAAATTTAAAGGCTGTATGGAAAACTTTGGAGAGTGCAATGGACTCTTTCCCTTTCATAAAAAAGATAAAGGAATATTTATAACGATGTATGAAGTGATTGCATATAAGCCTATTTTCTATGTGTATAGGCATTCAATTGATAGTAGGTTGGGTAACACGCAAAAAAACATCAACTCTATTATTCCCAAGAGCATGGAGATGGTACTTGTAATTTTCAAGTTAGTTATAGGAGTATAACATGTGAGTACTCCAAAAGAAGGCAAAGAGGTGACTTATTATCATGTGAACATTCGGTTTTCCAGCAACTGACGTGGTGCATGGCAGCAGCAATAGCACTTATCAGGGGGCCATGCATGATTTATTGTGATTATTCAATTGGGAGATAAAATTCTTTAGTTGATTAATTAGCTACTGTATCTATCAGTCAAGTCAATTAGGTTTAGTTGATTAATTAGTAGTCTGGTGCACAGCGATAGCAGAATTAACATCATATTAAAACAAATAAACTTTATAATATACTTACCTTTGAAATTCTGCAGGTTGATACTAGAAGTTCTTCACAATCCAAACTGCTACGTTTTGGAATGATCTTTCCTCTATAAACCAGCAAGCCATGGGTCCTTTTGTCACAACCCAATGAAACCACATCTCTTGAGCAGCTCTCGTCAAAGTTGATGGCATTGATATTTGAAGTAAAGCCTTGGATTGCCATATGGACAGAACACGTAATTTCAATCACAGATGTTGTAAAAGAAGTCATGATACAACAGGTGACCTCTACAAGCTTCGTTTTTTTGCAAATACACAGTGATCTACAAAAAGAAATATAAAAGAACAAAAATATAATTAGTGTTTGAGGAGAAGACAGAAGGCAAAACCAGAAATTCAGCAATTATAATACAAAAATTAATGGACCAACCGTAAGGCCTTCAGCTAGATCATCTGTATCTGGACATTTGTTAACCAAATTTGCAACTGTCACAATTTTGGTACATCCTCCAGAACACTCAACAATGGTACCAGAGCAAAAAAAAAGTGATCTGTATCCACATCTGTAAAAAAAAATAGAATTATTTGTGAAATAAGTTAAGACCAGAATAAGCATCAACATAAATGACAGTTAATGAAGTAATCACCTGTACGAGATTGGAGTCCTACCACACAAGCAGCAGCCTGCAAAGCTAATTCCTCAACTGCCCAACTAACACTCTTCAGAGTAGTTGTATGAAGTCCAATTTCGAATGGATCAAAATATGGGCACCACTCTGGTAATATATTATAAATAGAAAGTAAAAAAAAGTGAATATTTCAAAGTTGTACTCATACTTAATAGGTTTTCAATATAAAGCCAGAGAGGTATTCTAATGCTCCAGGCCACTGAACTATGTGAAGCATGCAAGTGTTAAATAACAATGCCTATGTTGTAGATGAGACCATTTCAAATTTTTTTTACATATCACTAGTCTATAGTATTGTTTTAGTTTAGCTTAATTGACACATTTTTAGATGCATAAGCGATCCTTTTGACTAGCCCATTTGTACTACTTTTGGCTAGAGTGAATGTTGGTAGGATCTTTAACTACACACTGGTTTTGCTGAAAGCTGAAAATGATAGGTGAACTAAAAATCATCTTACATTTCATATAGGTAATACATATATATAGTACATGTGTAGTTGGTTTGTGAATCGACATGAATTCCTACTGCTGCTGTACACTAGCAAAATCAAAATTGATTACCTCTACAGGCTGTCATTCAGCAGGTAGTAGCTACTAGACTTACTGGCGAAGTAAAAGGGGAAACTGACCTACCCTACTACTATTAGCTAAGCAAAATGTAAACACAAGGAAAGTACTAACAGTGAAAATCATGAAATTGCCATTTCTTTTCAAAAAAAAACACTTTCCATATGGGCTGTGAAAGAATGCCAAAAACATTTTTCTTAGATCATAGCTAGCGCTGGTATAAAAATAAACAATGCTAAAACCTGCTTAATAGCCACATACAAAATTCATAGTAGAGAACGAGAATGAGAAGAACAACTCACTTTCCATTTCCATTGTACATCTTGTATCCGTATTTAGTATCTCAGCTATAAGGAGTTGAAAATAGAGTGTGCTTAGTGACAATACTAATATTTAAGATACGAATGACAAGGGATATGGATGTGAAATGTCCAACGCTTACTTCGATTTTCCATATCCACTTCTCTTGGTTTAGGCATTCTATCCATCATCTCTTTGATTGTTTTGGAGGCGCTTTCTATGAATTCCATTTGTTCTTTCTGTTTCAAAGCTACAGCTTCCTTGCACTCAACTCTTTGCTGAGTTCGTTGTTCCCTCCATCTAACGAATTCCAATCTCTGTTGTGTTGTAACTGAATCATCTTTCCATGGGCGAAGGTTGTAAGCCCTTCGCTCCACCACTGCACTTAGCTCCCTTCTACAACTCTCGTCCTAATTAAGAGTTTCAAATTATAATCATACAACAAATTGTGCACTCAGACAAAATGACATGGTATTACAAACAGAAACAGTAGATACTAATGTTCTGCTTAACAGAACCTTCCCACAGGAGTTTATGCACCAATCGAAAAAATATTAAGTGTACCTCTACTAGTTCCCTCCTCTGATGGCTTGCATTCCTTCTATCTTCACTACATGATGAAGAATCTCTATCTGACAGGAAAGACATCTCCTATATCAAATGCACAAGTAATAATTAACATATAAATTATGAAACCTCGTATGATGCTAATGTTGTAGCAACCATAACATTAACATACCCTAGACTAGAAGAGAAGCAAGGGTTAACGCACACAAATTCAAGAAAAAAAAATAGTGTGTGCGTAAGCATAACGGACGGGATGGATGCTCACTGGCCCGGGATGCAGCGGCGGGGGAAGCAGCAAGCATGACAACGGCGACGGCGCCCCTCGCCGGATGGATATCTCGATCGGCAGCGGCGCAGGCGGCGGAGTACGGGCAAAGAATTAAGCCAATCGCGATCGATGGGACGGGGAAATATCTACCTATATATTTCATATTACTAGTAACCGTGCACGTGCAACGCACGAAATGGTCAATATAGATTAAATCAAACATACTTCACGGCATGAATAGAGCGACGTTCATTTGAAACACTATTCAATTTAGTGATTCAAGTAAACAAAGTGAAAGCTTTTATTGAATTGTGCAAAATCACATCCAATGGTATTATATTAAAATAATCCAACAATAGCATTTGTATCCCACGTTGAATTTTTAATCCCACTTGCATTATACTTGAAAAGAGGGGAAATAAAATTAAGAACTGCTAAAAACTGTTTGACAACACAAAAAAAAAAGTTAGGCACTAATTAGCACATATTAGCTCATTTCAATTTAGCTTTGTCAATCATTCCCAAGACACACAATTAGCATACCTAATCAGTATCATTTTGCAAGGCTTATTTCATTTGAACTTCTAATGAAGAACAAATGTAGCGAGCCAAAATTATATCTTCTAGGGAAATTAAAGTGACACATATGTGCCCACAGAGACTTCATTGTACCATATTCAAAAAAGGAAGGTTGATCGAACTAACATACCAGTCAAGCCACAAAATAGTCGAAAAGAATGTTGACTCATGTGTCCTCCTAGGTAGCAAACATGCAAATTATTTTTTTTTCATAACTTTGTGCAAGATCATTTTTTTAATATAACATTGTGCAAGATCCACTACCAATTCACAGGGGTTGACAATGGTGGACATAGAAAAAGTTAGATATAGGTATCAAGGTAAAAAAGGTAGATGTAAGTAGGTAAGGTTTCAGACCTCACCTACAACCAGGTTACCGACTGAATTTGAAGGCAACCTTTCAACACTATTACAATTCATGAGTCTGCCAATAATTCTAGCACAAGGAAATAATAGCAGCAAAACTTCTCTTTTTTTAAAAAGGCCTTTTTAAGTGAATGAACGAAAGAACAACCTTTTGGAGTAGGCGCATAAGGAAATTGAGCAGTAAACTAATCCATTTCTGCAGGCTTCAGGTACAGAGAATTTGTCTATCTCATCCTTCATAAATATTACTTCATCAAACATGAGGCCTGCATAAAGCATCAATCTGGAAAATGGTCAGCGAGAATTTTTATTTTCCATCAGAACCAAAGAGGCAGGCACACAACATGTAGATTAAGAAAAAATTCTAGTTCCTTAGATGGGGATGAAAGACAAGTCTCAACTAATACAATTCTGTAAAAAATATGAGGTTTTAATAATATTGTTCTCATGGAAACAAATACAGACAACATATATCATGAACTTCTATCAAGTACTTCATATTACTTAGTAAAAGAAATACATAGTAGAACAGACTCCTTTATGGAATTTTGCAGTAGGGATTGGCGCATACACTAATGCACATGCCACATGGATTTTTATCAGAGCCATCCTGCAGCAATGTTGCATTGACAGGTTGATTTGCTCATATTACAAGGGTATTTCTAAGACGAAAAATGTTTAGTATCTTGGCTGCATGTTCTGCCGTGCAGAAAAAGCTCTCATGTTGAATTGGCAACCCTAGTGTTTTCATTTCAGGTTTATGTGTGAAGTAGTTTCGTTTGTTTTAAAAAGTTTGAACCTTGCATGAATCTGGTTTGGTTTTCTCCCAAACGTAAGGTCAATGTAAATTGATCTATTGTCTAAACAAAATCACCCTATATTATAAACCCTTCTAGCAGGAGATGTCAAATGTGTTAGCCTCTTAGTCTCTTTGGGGCCAGATGCATTAGCAGCCAAAGCAATTAAAGCACTCTACATCAATTAATTCAGAAAAAAAACATAAATAAACAATGCATATAGTAGAATGCAACAACCTAGATCTGTCAAAAAGTTTACCTTGCTAGGAAAACTCACAAGGTCAGCATATCTGGACATCCACTTGGTCAGAATTAATTGAGAAAAAGGTGTTTGGTGAATAGCCTAAAAGATTTTCTGCCTCCTCTACAATCTTGATGCAGTTTTTTGCATTGTACACTAACATGATCTCCAGTCTCTTATCTATTAAAGAAAATGGGAATAATCAGTATCGGAAGACTAAATAATATTCATGTCTCATTTTTTCAACTCCTAAATTTGGAAACCAAATCCGGATCATAGAATATGCAGTATCAAACTCTGAATAAATGTAGGACTGGTCAGAAGTTGGGTGTATGAAGCTCCTGCTGCACAACCACTTTTGCTATGAAAGAAACGCATGATCAGAGTTTGTTTGAACCACAACCGGCGTCCAAGTGCAGGCACATGAAAGTAATATTATTGCCATACCTGCAAGGATGATGAATTTCATATACAGCATGACCATTGCTGAGACTAAAAGGAAGTCCTGCATAAATTCGAATTTATGCATGACTTCCTTTGGTTTGACCAATACAACTCCATATTCCGGTTTCATGATAGTAACTGTGATGGGAGTTGGTGCTTCTGATGTATATCTTCAATGCAGAGCAAATTATCTAATTCCTGACATATAAGTTCCCTATTTAGTTGAAGAACCAAAGCATTAGCTTTTGTTTCGTAAGTGTAAAAGTATAAAGTTGATATCAATGATAAAACAAATGTGCACAAATAGAAACAATGTACAAAAGAGATACTCAAGATTACTGGCCTTAAGTGAGTCCAGATCAGATTCCACCTCCGATATTTCCTCATGGAGATGCGAGATCGTAGCCTAAATGCACCAAAACAAAACAAATCCAGTTGAATCAGTCGAACTAACCATAATCGGGGAAGAGAGAGAGAGTGACTGACCTTGATCTCCTGGATGGACACGGCGGCGATGACGGCCTGTACTTGGCTCCTGTGCACGCTTCGAGGCATTGAGCTCTACCGCTGTCGCGTCAGAGGTAGCATGCATGTCGTTGAGCCGCCATTTCAGGCCCTGCACTCTACATGTACGGAAAGCAACCAGAGGCAAACCCTTGGACCTACCTCTGTGGTGACCCCCGCAGCGAGCCAGTGAGGACGGGGAATAGAGGACGCCTCTCACCGACGGCGCCGCCACCGAGGCAGGCTGGGAGGGCGAAGCGGGCGAAGTGGAGGAGGCAGCGGCGATGGAAGGAGATCTGGCGCTCGACGATGGAGTGGAACAGCCCTTAATTGAATAGTTACTCGGGGAACCACCTCGGCGAGGCGGCCTGCGGCAGCGTTGGAGTTCGGCGGCGACGGCGGCTGGGGACGACCTCGGCTCTGTCGGGGGCAGCGGTGGACTGCGGTGGCGGCGCCGGATGGGGAAGACCTCGGCTCCGGTGGTGGCTGGGGAAGACCTCGGCTCTGGCGGGGGCAGTGGTGGAGTGCGGCGGCCGCGGTGGAGTGAGGCGGCGGCGGCAGCAGTACATGCGAGGAGGAGCGCGAGCCGTTGTGCGTGGAGATGGAGATGAGCGATGGACGGTACGGCTCAGGAGGATATGCGGATGGACGGTACGGATCAGGATATATGCGGATGGACGGTAAGGATTAGGCCTGTTGATTTCATCTGTTGGATTGCAAGGGGTGAACTCCTCCTTTTTCTTTTTAGATTAGTATAGATATAGATAAGTCATTTAATTTTTTTCTTAGTTAAATTTTTTTTAGGTTTAATCAAGTTTATAACAAAATATAGTAACACATTGTATCAAAATATATTTAATATTAAATTTAATTAAATTAATTTGGTATAGTAAATGTTATTATTTTTTTAATAAATTTAGTCAAACCTAAAAACATTAACAGACAAAAGTCAAACATTTTATAATATGAAACAGAGGGAGTAAATATTTCTTTCCATCTAAATAAAAAAATAAAATGTTTGCGATCAGGAAGAAGAGGAGTTTGCGATCAGGCCATTATCATCTGATCTCACTCGATCGGCTCGCGCACCCTTGACTGAACTCCAAACCACGCATGAATCGTATTCGTAATGCTTCTCGATTCACTCTGCAAACTATGGTTGTCACGAGCTAAGAGTCAGAAAGTGTTTTTCTTTAAGAGATTAATGTTCTAGACAGTTATGGAAAAAGTTTTAAAAAATTAATAAATAGATTAATATGTTATGGATTATTTCATGAATATCCACGATCAAATTTAACTATAAATTGTAACAAAAAGTTAGCAAATATATAACCATAAAAGTATGTTTAATCATTTAGTTTTTTTACAACTTGTAAAAGTCGAATTTAATCTTGTATTTTGTAGGGTGGTATATATCATATTAATCTATTTTTAAAAAAAATATTACTATTTAAGTGACATAGAAAACGACGAGACATTCTCTCGAAAAAATAAAAATTCATACTACATACTCGTTCATGCATGTTACATAGTTTCCAGGACCTTTAATAAGGAGGTGAGAAGTAGCGACCGAACATGGTCCTAAAAATTAGGAAAATTAGAGGCCCTAATTTATTCATATGGCCAAGAGTAGATAAAAGTTATAATTTGACCAAAGGTGAATGAATATCACAATTGAACACTCCATTCATCACAAAATATAACAATTTCTAGCATTTAAAGTTTGTCCCAAAAGATATATAACTCTTTCACCTACATCAATGGAAACGATCGTGACCCTCAGAGAGGTCCTTCACCCACACTTCAACAACATTGTGAACAGGGTCATAGCTAGGGATTGGAGGTCTTGGTGTGAAATGCATAATATACCTCTAAAATTTGACAGCCACATTATATTCTCACGGTTGACAGTTCTATTGTCACGATCGAAACGATATGACTTATGGAACATCATAAGATGTACAGATGGCCAATCACGATGACTCGTAAAGCGTGACTCGTAGCTTTAGGTATTAGGCCTGCCCCTCTACTTAGTTTAGTTCTAGGCCTTAGTCCTGATTTTATAGGCTTTAGCATTCTAATCATGCCACTAATTAAATATACTTAGTACTTCATGTAATTAAGATTTGAAGGTCCCTAATTTTTAAAGGTCCTGAACAGTCGCACACCTCGCATATGCCGATGTGCGGTCCTGATTGTGAAGAAAGGGTTCAAGATTATGTATTATCATAACTTTTATTTGTTGTGTGTGATAAGGCAGAGGCCAAAATGTAATCTGTTTTTATTATTTTTTTAAAAAATGTTATCATAATTTTTATTGGTTGTGCATGGTAAGGCAGAGACAAAAAAAACGTAATCCATTTTTATTATTAAAAACGTATTATCAGAATACTTTTGGAAGCTATGTGTCAAAATAGTCATTAGGAAGTGCTACAGCGTGCACGTGAGCTATGCTTCTGAAGCGCTTGAGCGGAGTACCAATGTCATAATTTTCAGGGGATTATTAGGTAGCTACGACGCCTAGAACATCTCAAGGGGTAAAATGATTTATTTTCAATTATCTTATTTTATAAATTTGGGAAAGAAAAAACATCAAAATAACTTCATCATTTGCACATGTTGCATGACCAAGATCAAATAACTTCATTTAGACCATGAGGGGATACTTTTTTTTTTCACCACTGCATGCGACAACTTTCACGTTATTTTGGATTTGTTGTATCCATCATTTTGTCAATTCGGGCAACAACAATATCCATCATTGTCGCAATGGCCTGTATTCGCGCCAACAACTTGTGCACACATTTTCACGCATCCCTCAGTCGTGCAAGTTGGATAATATTTGATGCAAAATGTTCCTGCACATAATGAAGCACATTAGTCTCGTAAAGATTTTATTCAAGAGAGAAACACAAGCATGTTACTAGACATACAAAACTTTCTGTGTGCACATGTAGATTAACAACACTGAAAAAAACACACAACTTCATCCACCAATTTTAATTTATATTATTCACGGGTCACGCGTATTTTTTAGTTGGTGCAGAGTCTAGATGTTATACTATCGTATAAAAGAACACATCAATTGAGAGGGGATAAGGGAAATAAGGTGTACCATCATCATTCCTTTCTGGTGGTGCATCGCAAGATACGGAAGTGGCAGACATAAGCACAAGAGCTGCCAGGCACAGAACCATCATGCTATTGTTCTTCATAAGTGCCATGGCTGCAATGGTATTTGTATGTATGAAGTCACTGTGAGTGTGAAATGGTATTTGTTATAGTGTGTGTATATAGAGAGATTTGGATAGGCTAGCTAGTGTATTAGTTAATTCATATTTCATTTCATTATTGTATTGATACCTAGTGAATAATGCATTTATGCATGCATATCAATGGCTATTATAGTGGTGCCATTAATAGTGTATCCTCCAGATCTGCTAGAAAATAAAAGATAAATCCTTCAGATCTGCTAGAAAATAAAAGAAAAACCATCAACTATGGGCCTGGCTCTTCCCACGCATGGGCTATTGATGGGCCCAAATTAGACTACATCTAAACTGATTAGGCTTATGTGTTTCTCCAAGTGCATCTTTCTTTCTGTTGCAGTTGCAGGTGCTTATTGCTTAGTAAAATTCATAGAGTTTCGCTCCAAAAGAAAAAGGTAAAATTCATAGAGTATATTGCACTTTACATCGGGTTAAACATAGTATGTTTTTTTTCACCAAATTTAGCATATATTTTCACTTTACACCAAGTTATCTCAAAATAAGTTCCACTTAACATCAGGATACATCAAGAACCCTATAAAAATTTCATAATATCTGGAAGAAACGTTGTGAAACATAGTCTAAATTCAAGAAGTTTTCATACATTTTACTCATATTTTACAAGATTTCTATTTGATTATATGATACAACCTAATGCAGAGTAAAACTTGTTTTGATATAACCTGGTGTAAAGTTAAAGTATACGTTAAGCAAGCTACACTCTATCTAGTGTAAAGTGCAGTTTACTCTATTTCATATTATGATGCCTACCTAATAAGGAAGATAAGATCGATTTCCTGCTGAACAAAAACAAATTTTCCTCTTACAGTTCGCAAACATCATCATTACAGTTCGGCAGTTCGCAAAAGAAAACCATTTGATGTTCCAAGAGAGCTTACAAGAATAATTTGCCAAATCTCTCTGGTTTTTTCATCTTCCTCAGCAATGAAACAACATTGCCAAGACTGCAGCGTTACAGGCAAACTGATCAAGGTAGCGACAGTAGCTGTAACCATGAATATGCAGATGGATGACTACTACTCAGTTCATTATGAACAACACGTCATTTGCTCAGAACAGCAGAGTTGAGGAATAAATCTGACTGCTCTTTCAACTGCAAAGCATGCAACATCTTCGCGAAAAAGGAAAATCATTTGATGTTCCAAGAGAGATCACAAAAAACAATTCAGCAAGTCTCTCTGGGTTTCTGATTTTCCATGGCAATGAAGCAACATCGCCTATACTGTAGCGTTACATGCAAATTGGGTTTTTGCTTCATCCTTCCCTTAGATGATAGTGAAGTTTGAGAAAATGTTCATCAGATTGTCAAGTGCCTCGGGATAGAATTTCCGAGCAAATAGGTAGCAAGGTCTCTTCATGCCATTCCATAGGCATGGTCTTCTCATCACTTGATGCTGCAAGACCATAAAATTTATCAAAATCCTCCTCAAAAGAATTGTGAAAATGTGAAAAAAAATAAATTGATTTGTAGAAACAGTGTGGATCCAAGAAATTTATTCAGCTAGTCAGTCACATTAGAATTTCAAGTTAAATCTAAGTTGGAACATGTCAAATATGCATGCAGTAAAGAAGGGGAGAACTTGTTCAGTCTCACAGAACTAACTTGAAGATATTTGTATTACTAGAAAGCAAGGAGACGGAAAGATCAAATAACTCTACCTTTGCGTTGCTTGTAACATGAATACTCTCATCAATGGACTGCAAAAATTTCATAATTGATTAGACAAATCCCAAGAATGCAGATTTTTGCAAAAATTGGCCATTAAGGAAATAAAACACGTATGTTTCCCCCTCTTTTGCATGTACAAGTATATCAGAGCTCACCGAAATATTCTTAAGCAGTTCAAAGCTTGTGTCAACAGCCCTGTAAGCTTTAGGATGCCATTTTCCTTCTGACCAATCAACATGTGTCACTGACCAATTTGCAATTCCAGTTGGATCAACCATCTGCAGTTACAACAACGGCCTGAAATCACTGGGAAGTAAACAACAACTGAAAAACATCATTTAAGAGTTTTTTAGAGTACTTACATTAAAGAGGGTTGGCAAATAGTGTTCATCAGAATAGCAGTTATGCCATTCGTTTCCTGGCTGCAAAAGTGCAATCACAAGATCAGTGACGAACTAAAATTCAGGAAACAACAGCAAATTCAGTGGTCATAAAGATGTAGAGAGATGAACCAAAGCATTTATTGGTCATCAGAATTGATTAAAAACAATAGTAGTACAAGTCAAAACTCAAAACTACTGTGTAACAATAACAATGCAGTAAGGGGATTTGCACTCGTTATGGTTTACCAGTGCTAGACCATAAAATGCTGCATGGCATGCAGAAAATACAAAGTGGGGCTTTCTATGTGTATTCACTGAGGAAAAATCATAAGGACAGAGCAAGTAGCCTAGTACAAGTTACAACTGCAATGAAATAGTATGGAGATCTTCATAATGCATCCACTGTGCTAGTACTAGACCAATACGATGCTGTATGTAATAATACTATCTAATGGCTTACACTTCTACCTATGGTCATATGCAGGTAATTCTCAAGAAAGAAAAATACGCCTAACACCTAACCCCTTTCAAATTCAGTTTACCCATTTGAATGCTCTTTTACCTTACAGTACCGCTTGAACTTTGCATAGTAAAGGAAGTCGGAAAGAATAAGAACTGCATGCTGACGTTTCACTGTGAACCACTGCAAGAGGAAAACATATCAGAATGTGAGAGGTTAGACTGTATGACAATATAGCAATTCTTTAAAGTATAATACCGAGGATTATTGCAGTTTCACGGCACCTGCTCTAAACATTTGTAAAAGGGAAGAAAATGAAAAGGCAAAGCAACAGTTTGCAATACTTTCTAGAAAAATTAAGCATATAAAAGTATACCTGTGCACCTTTTCTCCAATCTCTCTTAACAATTTCAGGTAGCATATGGTCAGAATATCTGCCTGCTCCATGTGGACCAGGATCGTCAAAACTGAAGAAAAAACAGTTGGCATGTCAGTGGCGGTGATGTTTGTTAGCAATCATGAATGAAAGGGGCACTGGAGATCCTGAATCAAACATCTGTTCAACTTTAAGTGTGTCTACACATATGTAATATAACATTCAGGGTTTAAGGGCGCCCACTTACCAGTCAACAAAGCTGATATTTGTTTCCATAAGATAGCTATATACATAATCAAAGTTATGAAGTGGTACACAGCTGTAATGAGAACGAAGTATTAGGGTATGGATCTAAGATATGATTAAGGATAAGAACAAAAGAAAATGATTAACCTCTCAGAGAGCAAGACAAAATGCTGGTTATCAGGATCTTGAAGTGCATTAGCCAAAAGCCTCCTCTCTGCATCAATCATTGAAATTGTGCCCCAGACTACCTACAAGAGAAGTCTCGCTTGTTACTGTTGGGAACCAGTTTTCCCAGTGGATAACAGGAGCTTAGTGCTCCTTAGGGCATATGCTCTTTTAGTACTCTTTAAAACCTACTTGCTATTGTATGTTGTTTTATGAAGATTTTTGTAGAATCTAAATGGAAGTTACAATTAAATTTGGTTTCAAACTGGAACAGAAATCACTGCCGTTGTCTGGGGAAAATATTCAAAAGGAATGTTTTAACCCTGGATCTGACTATGATTCTGTACCTATCAGCTATTAGGCAAGACACCAGCTATTTTGGGGGGCAAAATGTACTAGAGAAACTGAGAAGACATATTGTTGCAAAAATGAGGTCACCTCTAAATCAATTCTAGTAAATTACCTTTTCACTTCGAATATCTCTGCCATTAAATATTGGACTAGCGTGAACTGGCCTTTCTCTTGATGCATGTACATAAATGGTATATCTGTCTTCATGCCCCTGAAAGTACACCCAAGTATCTGGATTCAGTACCATCCACGTGCACCTCAGCAAGTAAGCATATCCTATAACTTTCATGAGATTGGCATGAAGCTCTTCCAGAAAATAAAATGTGAACAAAAATCAATAACATGCATTCCTGATAAGAAGAAATTAATGTTCCTTATAATTATTACATAATGCAAGATTAATCATCAATGTGTAAAAAAGTGCAATTAAGATTAGCTAGAGATATGTTATCTTTATTACAATAGCATAAATATCATACCATGAAGAACTTCTCCCAAAGCTTCTCGAAAGGCAGTGAACTGGGTGTCAAGAACATGAAAGCAACTTTTGGATTCTTTGACTGAACTGGCTGTGCCAAAATGATATCTCTTATAACAACACGAGCAGCAATCTCATCATCAGTGTAAACCCTAGCAGGTTCTGGAGGGGGCCGAGAACTACAGGAATTTGATGACACCAAGTAACAAGGTGTATAATGCTGGGGTGTATAAAGATAGGCTCCAATGCCTACTGCACAGACAAAAGCAATCAAGATGACAATCCACAGAGGTCTTCTAGCTGAAGACCTGTTGCGCGGTGCCATGATACAAGTGTATATGGCCGTACGCAGGAAAGGAAGGACTTCACAATCTACATTCAGCAAGCTTCATTTATGCAATCATTCAGTGTCACTCTCCTGGCAAAACTGCTCAAGAACCCCCACAACCTGAAAAACATGGGGAATGAGAATTGCAACTTAATGAATTCAATCAGCATTTTTCATATTCTGGTTGACAATCTGGACCGAATGATAAGGGAAATGTATAGATTCTGAAACAGCTTTAATCCTAAAAATGATGTCAGCTCAGCATTTGTCTAAAATTCCCGTGTTTCTTTCTATGAAAGTTATGGGCATATGCTCGATAATGGAACAAAAGGTTCTTTTACAGAAGTTGTGGTGATTCATAGATGAATAAGATGCAACTCCTTTGTTTTCGAGACCATACCTTATTCCTTAGGTGAAAAGGAAGAAAATGTATGCCTAAAACTGTCAGTGACTATTGACTAATGCTCTAGCAGACGAAGCAAAAGATTAATCTAGGGTTTGATCATTGCACAGAAAACTCTGCAAGAAGAGTTGCAGATCTTCAGCCCACAGATTAAGCCACAGTAAGACGAAATCTTTAGCCTATAGCTTTTGGTTCATAAAACATGTGTAACTTGCCTTTTAAGGTATGCACGCTGCCTGCGTGTTTCAGATGATTATCCCACATTCCCCTTTGCACATGAGAAAGCAACCCCCTTAAACCCCTAAAACCTTACCCCAATTACCACCAACCGAACTAGTTCGAGCTATCCAATCTGAACAGAAAGCAAACCCAACATCACACATTTTTCATGTTCACCTGGAATTTATGGCAACAAACCTCTCAAGACCACTTAACGATTCCAAGCATTCACAGAAAGATCAGTATATTCCCGTGCTTCTGCGCAAGTAAAGGGCTAAAAATACTTGAAAGAAACACTAACCGAAGAAAAAGACAGCTAATAATTTCAAGAACAGAACAAAAACTGTTCCTTTCCCCTTCCTGCCTCACCAAAACCCCCCAACTCCCCAAGATTAGCAACACTCCCAAATCGCAAATCCTCGCAAGAACAAGAACCCACAACACCCATAGACACACCAACGCAGGCAAGAATCACATGAGAGAGCCCCTAAAAATCCTTCCTTTCCCATCTCCGCAGCAAGCAGAAACCACCCAAAAACCCATCCCCAAAAAGGGCCCTTTTAACTGACAAGCGTAGCAAAGAGCAAAACACAGACAGAAGAATCACTAGTATTACCTTGTTGCGACGCTGGATCTCACCCAGGCTTCGGATTACCGAGTTCTTGGCGAGATCTAGCCGGTGTGCAGGAAACAAAGCGGAGAAATTTTTGGGTTTGGAGCAGCAGCAGCGAGGAGAGCAAAGCACGGCCGTGAATGATGGTGGGAGAGGAGTGAGGTGGAAAGGTAGAGAGACAGAGTTTACTACACTTTGCTGCTAAAGCACCGGAATTTACCACGAGTAGTAGCAGCTGTCATTTAGTTTTTCATTTTAGTCCCAAAGTTGCATGTTTGGATGGTGATTTTTGCGGATTAGCCCGGTTCGGTCAGTGCCTTGTCGGAGCGGAAGCTCGCCGCCGGCGCCGCCGTCCATTGCCGGCCGGCGCCGCCGCTGCTGATTGAATCGCATCCACTACTGGCCACGGTTAAATAGGCGTCGAGGTCTCCAAGTTGTGATGGGCAGGGAAATAATTGAAGTGCTCGTCTCAGCTGTTTTGTACTTTTGTTGTTTCTTACGTTGATTCGGTACACTAAACAGATCCTGTGCAGTATTTCTATCTGACTTTTGAGTGTCTGATATATAGGCCTCATATTCATTGGACTCACATGTTAGTGATCAAAGACGGAAGATAGTATTACAGAGAAGATTCATTCATACTGACACACCAAATACTTTTTCTTCATTTGTATATAGTTCAAAATTTGACTAGGGACCAGATGCCCAATAACAAATCTTCGATCGGTGTTATACCGTATATAAAAGATACTTGCGAATGTTTCATCATTCAATGAATGATGTTTTAATAAAGTTATTATATATGTTTTATTACTCGGTGAAAAATATTTTATCGTTTGGTTGATAATATATCAGATAGATGCAACATTGAAAGAAAAAGCTACTTGCAGCATCGAATAAAATGCATTGCGGATCATAGGCAATATCTGATCAAAAGAGCATGAAACACTCAAATACACCAAAAGTGCAACAATATTACTATCCACATTCTTTCTCTGCTCCAATGACAGGATCCACTTTCTTTCTCTATTCTGATGGCTGGGTTCGTCTTCCTCCTCTAATCCAACGACCGGATCCGTCATTTTTTTTTCCAAAAGACGCCTCCTCTCTCTCTCTTCTTCCACCGTCTCTGGACTGGCACTAGCAATGCCTCTCCATACAGCGGCGGCCCTCTGCTCCTCACCACCAGCACGTCAACGTGTTTGCCATCATCGATCTTCGATCTTCCGGCCATCTAATCCTCAAAAGTCTATCATAGAGGGAACGGAAAAGAGGTTGGATAATTTTTTCAAAATCTAGTATTAGCATACCAAATACATTTAGATGTATAGGCTGGATTGATTTTCATTATCGAAAATGCATACTGTCACTAGCATCAATGTCGGATTTAGGGTCCGTTTGTTTGGCCAGTTAAGATAAGGTTTCAACCGCACGTGAAATGAGAAAGCTTATTAGCGTATAATTAATTATATATTAACTAATATAAATTTAAAATGAATTTATTTGATTTTTTTAAAACACATATATATATATAATAGTTTGTATGAAACATACCGATTATCAGTTTGAAAAATGTGCTAACAAAAATAAGGAAGTCGCTAGTTCAATTCGCTAAAAAGAACTCAGCCTTATTTACATTATCAATGAAATATACTTGTGGGCATCCCAGGTAATATACCGTCAATTGTCCAACGTGATCAACACACGTAATTGGATGAGTGAGATCCATACACACATAAATAGCTATTCATCCTCAGCGTATCCATAATCACGGTTGACATCTTTTAATACTACTCTGTACTATTTGTCTACGAATATAAAGATTTTTAGAATATTATTTGTCGATAGTTGTATTGCTAGACATGATCTTGTGATCTTTCTAGATGGAGTAAACTCAAGTAGTAATCTCAAATCAACCTTAAATTTTGCTTAAATAACCCAACAACTCCTAATATTTGTGAACCTAGAAAAACCCTTAGTCCCATACATTCCCTTAGTCCTACAATATAAGACACGGTTAAACTGGCACGATTTTTAAAACTAATGTTTAACTATTAATTTTACATACAAGGGTTTGTAGCAACAAAATCATAGCCATAAAAAATAAAATCGTAACCATAACCATAGAAAAATAAATTGAAAGTAAATTCAAAGGGCAATCAAATGACATTGTTTTCATCTAATAGAATTTAATTTATATTAAACTAATTGTTGATCAAATATTTCAAAATCTAAAAGGGGGAGTATTTTGGAGTCTTGGATGGAGGTAGTTGCAGCAGCAGTAGTAGTAATAGTATTGGCATCGCCTTCCCAGGTGATAAGACTGGGGAGTGGGGACTAATGAACTGTACCAGCAACTATACCATGTCTACCACGCACAACACGAAAACAGGTGGGCAAATTTCACCCTTTAACAGAAAACACAGTTAATGTACAGCCACATAATGTCTATAGCCTAATTTGTAACTGGTATGTAATGTACTAGCTAGCTTCACATCGTTTTAGTTCAGAAGCAGACTAATCCCAGCACCAACTAGCCCTCCCGCTCCCAGAAATGGCAGATTTCATGCACCTTCTCAGATTCTTACAGGAGATGATGCACAATCACAACCGGGGAAGAAAACCACAAAGCAGGCCATACATTTCATGATTCAAACACCTGCTTCGTCTCAAAACCAGACACCTCTACAACAGCATTTCTTTAGCAGCAGCAAAGCAGTACGACTAAAAGATCAAACGCATAGCAGCATCGGCTTTTTCTAACTTTCGCCGATGAGGTTGCTATAGTTTCTGATGATATGTGCAGACATAGCTGAATTCCTACTACTCCACTACGATCTCAGGCAGCTTAACTATGCTGTGGCTGCAGCAGCTCCTGCTGGGCCTGGAGCACTTCACATAGCTCCTGCAACACCGGCTGGCCTGGCTGGTATGATGATCCTTGTGCAAGCTTGAACAAATGTCTTCACCTTTGCTAGTATTGCTGCAACAGTTTCTGCTGATGCAGTCAGTTGGAGGTGGAGCACAATCTTTCGCCTTCAGATGATGTCCGCAATCTTCCGCTTTGTGTTCTTCGTTGTGGTGATGCTCATGGTGGTCGGATGATTCGTCAATTGAGATCGAGTGCTCTTGGACTGGATGAGTAGCATTCTTGACCTGATCATGAGGTTCATGGCAGCAATGGTTGTGGTGGTGAGATGGTTCAGCATGGCAGTCCTTTACTTCCTCGACCTCCAGGTTGTCATGGTCATGGCAAGGGTGCATATCTGTGGTGTGCGGAGTTTGCTGTTCATCGCAGCAATGATGCTCATGACCCTGGTCATGGTCATGGTCATGGCAAGCATGCTCGCCAGCGGAATGCGAGCCGATTGGCTCGTTACAGTGGATGTGCTCATGCTCATGCTCATGGCAAGCATGTTTGCCGGTAGAGTGCAAAGCACCGGATTCTTCACAGTGGCTATGTTCATGGCCATGGCAAGCATGGTCGCTGGTGGAACGCAAAGCGTTGAGTTCTTTGCAGGTGCTATGCTCATGGCCATGGCAGTCGTGCTTCTTCTTGTCCTGCAGATTGCTTGTCTCTGTGCAGTGGTCATGACCATCATGGCAAGCATGCTTTTTTGTAATCAGCTGGTTGCTTGGCTCTTTGCAGTTGCTATGGCTATGGCTGTGATCATGGCAACCATGCTGGTTCGAAGAATGATTGTGGACTGGCTCTTCACGATGGTTATGCTCATGGTGGTGATCTTGACGAGCATTCTTAGCAGCAGATGATTCTTTGCAACTGGCCATTGATTTGCACGGACCATCTGAGCAATGGTGGGAAATGCCATGATTTTTCTTTGCATGAGATCCATGATGAGAAGAACAGCACTTCTTTGGAGATCCATGATGAGAAGCAGCACACTTCTTCGCCTTTCGACTGTCTTTCTCTCTCAGCAACAGCATGCTGTACATGATCACCAGCAAGCATGTTCCAACATCTGCAAGGACGGCTGCCCAGATAAGTGGATGTCCGGCAAATGCAAGCCCAACGATTGCAAGCTTCGTAATCACCGAGAATATGATGTTCACGATGATTGTCCGGTGTGTCCTCCTTGCCAGGCGGACAGCCTTTGGAATCCTGCGGATGTCATTTGACATCATAGTAATGTGGCTTGTCTCCATTGCAACAGCTGAACCAGATACACCCATAGAGACTCCAACATCAGCTTTAGCCAATGCTGGGGCATCATTCATGCCATCACCAACCATCAGCGTAGGGCCATCTTTTTCCTTGAGTTCACCAACAATTCTCACTTTGTTCTCAGGAAGAAGTTCAGCATGAACCTCAGCAAGGATATTTCCCAGCTGCCAGAAAAGAAAAACAAGAACAAAATTAGAAGCTGTAACATGCAAAACCGCACAACAGTAAAAACTGCCACTCGCTCTGAAAATTATTTTACCTGATTCTGTGCATATGTGGCAGCAGCAGTACTATCACCTGTAAGCATCACTGACTTAATGCCCAGTGATCTCAGATCCTTGATGGCCTCAGCTGATCCAGTTCGGCAGGCATCCGAGAGAGTGAATACTCCAATCAATTCATTGTTACAGGCCACATATCCAATGGTTACTCCTTTCATATCTTTCATGTCCGGAACTAGAAAAAAAATTAAAAAGATAAACATGAGACAAAAAAAAACACGGCTGTTCAACAGGATATTTCAAAGTTTATGTTTTGGTCAAAAGAAAGTGAAGCAAAACATATATTCACAATGACTAGTTCTACTTAATATTCCTGAGGCAGAACAATTTTATTTACTGCGGAAGTGACATTTTTCTTATTTAACAACAAATTCAACAGTGACTTGACCATAAACTATCAACTGTGTTCTACCACATTTTGGAAGCCTTTTAATTTCACCAACCTGTTTCACATGAAGCTCTTGACAAAATTCTTTTGTTCCCAATATATATGCCTGCTCCTTCGATTTCACCATAAATCCCCTCACCAGGATATATTTGGAATTCACTAACATACTCTGATTTTGGTTCCACAGACTTTGATTGAGCATAATCAACCAGGACACATGCCATGGGGTGACTTGATCTGCTCTCAATGCTCGAGACCCTGTGATATCCATATAATTAAATGCAATACACAAGAAGAAGATTTAAGTGAAAGTTTCAACAACACTCACCAGTACAGAAGTTGTTGCAATGAAACACGTTCACCAACTGGCTGGAACTCCTCAACACTGAACTCTCCTCTAGTAATTGTACCAGTTTTATCGAAAGCTGCAACTTTGATGCTAGCCAAGGATTCCAGGACATCCCCTCCTTTGATGAGCAGCCCTGTCCTTGCGGCCCTCAGTAGCGCGCAGAAGGTGGCAATGGGTGTGGACAGTACCAGTGCACATGGACAAGCACTCACTAGAAGAACTAGAGCCAATTGGAACCAGTGCTTGAGGTTATGTGCTTTCGCTATTGCAGGGATTGCTGCTACTGATCCTGCCATGACAACGACCGCTGCAGGTGCAAACAACATAAACAGTAAGAAACCCACCTGATCCAATTTATCAGTGTCTAAATTTTTACTACGAGCATACTCTCCTTTATTTAGCTTACCAGGTGTGTAATACTTAGCACACGTGTCGATCAGCCTCTGTGTACTGGATCTGCTGTTTTGTGCTTCTTCAACCAACCTTGCCATTTTGGCTACCGCGGAGTTGTCAGCCATAGCAGTCGTCCTCACAGCAATGTAACCTGACAAGTCATCGGTACAGAATTGACACGGAATAAATAGCACACATAAACATTTTAGGCATATCAGGGACATCAAATCAACTGACAGTTCATCATATATTACCGTCAATGTTGAGTGTGCCAGCCCAGACCTGGGAGTCTGGCTGCTTGGACACTGGGAAGGACTCCCCCGTGAGGGTGCTCTCGTCGACCTCACTACGTCCATCAACAACAACACCGTCGATCGGAATGACTTCCCCTGCCTTGACAGCTATTACTGTATTGACCTTCACATCCCGGGCTGCAACCACCTCCCCGGTCTCTGCCAGAATAGCCTTTTGTGGTGCCATGCTCATTAGAGCCGACATCCCAGCAGTGGCCTGCATGCCAAAGGAACATTTAGTTATAGAGATTAATTAAAGAGAACAAATGTAACTAATACCAATATACACATCCGTGCTGACTATTATTGCCTTTTGAAGACTATTTGTTTTAGTAGATCCACCTTGCTTTCCTAGATCATGCTTTACATACGCGTTATGAGTGTAGATGCATGTTTTTGAGCCCACTAGATACAAAAGTTTATTTGTCTTTCCCTTGACAATTTTGGGGTGGGGGTATATGCTAAAATGGTGATAACCGATGACACAATCAGCAATGTGGGCCTGATTCTGGTTCAACCAGTTCATCAGTCCACCAATCAGTGGGGCTAGTGCGCATCCAAATCTATAGGCCCAGTATGTTGCATTAGCATGAAGTTGTGCCCATAACTGTGACACGTCATAAACAATAGATCCTTCTCGGTTAGTGGGCTGATCATGACCTCAGCAATCAAACATGAATAGTGAGGCAAAATAGTATGGCTCAAATAGATGGAAATAGACCTTGTGGCTGGCCCTAGTTTCAAGCCATTCAGCTGTAGTGAAGAGGAAGACAATGAACCCAGCCTCAGAATAGTCCTTGAGAGCTATTGCTCCAGCAACTGCACCCAAAAAAAAAGTTAAGTACAAACATATGAAACGCTGGGTTTTGTGTTGCCATCCATCTCATACCAAAATTGCCTGGATTTAATGGCATACAGAAAGTAATCTACCCATAGGTGCTGGCAAGATAGCATGGGTCATCCAAGATAAGAAGATAGTGCCAACAAAGATACAGAAATCATGGTTCATGATAATATTTGTTAAAATATAAGATATTCATATATACAATTTGCCTTTTTCTTAGTACTACCAACAAAACCCCACGTTTTCACTTCACTTTTATCTCGTATAAAACAATATATTCAGAAATCATTTTAAATATTCAACTAAGAAAACCAGAAATGTTGTCAACATACGACAAAGAAATTTTGCACTTTCCATTCTTTTTACCAAATCTTCCAATTCTTTTTTTTCTTTTTGAAACAAGGTATTTCTTGTTTCTTTTGATGATTCTTTCATGTATCCCATATTCCCATATGCATATCACAATAGAGCTATCTCAATGCCACGATATTAGTCTAGAAAGATTTATTCGAAATATGTGTAGCTTCTTGATTAGAAATATGTTGCTTGTTCTGAAAGGAATCCGATGCCCTATCTGAGGTGACATCGCCACATGGAGGAAAAGAAGCAGAATTGTTCATTTAGCACGTATATTAGCATCACAGCAACATATCCTTTTGATGCGATGGAAAGTAGGGGTCCCTCTAGAAAAGAAAATGAAAGGAAAAGTTTATGCAAGTGAGACATAAACTTTTGAGAGATGGATTTCTGCTTCTGCCCTCCCACTAATCACCCACCATATTGGTCCTTGCGAAGCAACTTGCTTTTGTCCCTTTTTTTTTCATATCTCATTGTCACACTGGTAGAACAGGTATCAATAATACCCACAACTTCAATCTGTACTTCTGTTAGTTGAATATTTACTCCATAGCTGTTTTGTGTTGGTGTCTTCTACGTGCAAGAGAATATGCTATGGTAAAAAAAAAAGGAACAAGTATACGGTTACCCTTTTTATACCAAAAATAAAATCAAACCCATGGCATCAATAGCTAAAACCCAATGCTCTACTACTAAGCTGTGTCAATAATAAGTTTCCTCATTTCAATAACACTGTTAAATTGGAGAATATCCTTAATTGTGGATATGTTTGCTACAATTGGATATTATTTAAATGTTTATTTCTTTTCAAAAAGTATGGTGGGATCTCTGCTTTTTTCATTAAAGAGAGAAAGCAGGTTTTGGTACAAGCAAAAATGCATTAGGCCACCAGAAGAAGGAAGCCTATTTAAAATTTTATAATCCGGTTATATCCAAAGACCAAAGTGTATACCGTTTCGATCTTCGGAGGTGATGGCCGGGGCCATCCTCCAACAAAACGGAACCTTTTTTTTTTTGCAAAGGTTCCAATAACAGGAAGCATCATTAATGTCACCGGGTGAATTATAGGTTGTTCTTACCAGCAATCAGCATGAGTATGTTGACATCCAGGGTGAGCCTCCGGATAGCTGCAATGCTCCTCAGCACGATCGGTGGCAAGCCAGCGGCCGCAGCTACCAGCGCAAACCACTTGAGCGGGTGCCAGAAATGCTCGAACAGTGACACAACCAGAAGAACTCCACAGAGGAGAACATACGGGCTCGGCCATTTGTTGGTGATTTTCTCGCTGCCATTCCCGTAAGCTCGGACCGACGCCTCGAGCCTCGCCTGGTTTAGCGCCTTGACTGAAAACAGCAAAGATCAAATCATATGAAGCTTTCAAGAGTTGTGTCATGTTAAAATCGTGATTGATTTTACTGTCATTATCGGTACCTCACAGTTAACATTTATCTAAAATCGCATATGACTGTTGCAAGAACCAAAGATGAAAAACTGGCGGTTTCATTGTGTGATAGTATGTGTACAGTAATAAGTTCATTAATTCCCGTGACAGAAACTGCAAAATTAGCAGGATTTTGGGATGCTGAGGTCAGAATTAACAAGTCAAGAGATATGGCCAATCGTATCAGTAATTGCTCGCTGCGTCATGAACAAGACGGTTCACTTGTCGCTAGCAACATCCCATTTTAGTAGAGTATGAAATTTGCACTTATTTTCTGACATGGTAAGTGGTCCCCAGCCTTGAACCATGAAAACAAACGAACACATGACACCACCTTGCTTGGCTGGCTAGTTATTGCATCCACAACGATTAAAAATGAAATTTATTGAGAACAAACAAAAAAAAACAGATACTGGAACAACTCAGGAGCAGCAAGAACAGAATGAAAAACGGAAGCAACTTTGCGTGATGCTTTCCATCGCTCAACACGCTATGTTCCTCCTTAAAGATCCAATTTTTCTTGCAATAATTAAACTAAGATTCTGATTGAACGCAAGAACAGCAACAAATCATCGAAAATCCAATGAACAAACAAGCAGCCATGAAAAAAAAAGTTTTCTTCTTCAAATTATTGACACTCTGGTCTGGTCTAGTCTCGTGTGACAATCCCACAGATGGCTCAGTCACCAGGTGCATGATTGGATCATTCATTGATCACACGACAATGATAAGTGACAAGTCAAGATGGGAGAGATCTTAATCACGAAAGGGAGATGAATCCACTCGGAAAGCAAAGGCAGCAACTTTCTTTTCTTCTTTTTTTTTTTGGCTCTCACCGATTTGGGACTGGGAGATGGCGTCGACGTCGTGGACGACGATGACCGTCCTCGACGGCACGATCACGGTCACCTTCTGGACACCTTCCAGCGGCTGCAGAAGCTTCTCGACGAGGGGCACCTCCGACGGGCAGCAAATCCCCAGCACGTCGAAGTAGCTCTTCTGACACCTCCCCCCTTCCGCCGCCGCCATCTCTCCTCCTACTCCTCTCACTCTTTGCGTGGCTCGCCCTCTCTACCAACTCCCAAACCTGCACGCATGGAAGAAGAAGCAGCAGCAAGAACAAGAACAAGAGTGAGCAGAGCAGCAAAAGCAATCTTGGCGTGCCGACCAACCTGTCCTTGGTTGGTTTCAGGTTCAGGAATTTTTACTACTTCTTGTAAGATATAAAAAAAAAGAAAAAGGAGTTCAGTAATTCAGTTCTCCATCTCA
>BDMV01000006.1:46586986-46640039 GCA_008326285.1 Oryza officinalis
ATCAATCGATCCAGCCAAGAAACACACAAGAATCTCTCTACCAAGAATCGTCGCCGTCGGCGGCGGCGGCGGCGGCGGTGGCCGGAGGAGAAAGCGAAGGGGAGAAGGATGGGTTGCGCGAATCCGTGGTAGGAGAGGGGGAGGCGAAGGTGGCGAGGAGGAGGAGTATTTATTAAGGATTCGGGCGGTGACACTCGGCACGCATCAACGCGATGGGGACGATGACGAAGAGAGCATCACCGCCACGCATCAACGCATTAGTAGTGATTAATCACGCCGGAGATTAGCGCCGCTAATGGCTAATGCCGAGTGATTAATCAATCTCTTGTACTCCTACGTAGCAAAGATTGCGTGCTAAATTAGCAGTGGTTAATCCCAAAAGAGGTAGAGGAAGAGGGAGGTTAATTAGGAAGAAAAGATTAATTTGCATTGATGGTTTGTGGGGGGATTAAGGGGGGATGGATTATGGTTAACTACTAATTCCGGTGTACACGCGTGTTGTTCCATCTGCTCGTCTTATCGACCGTCCGCGTGTGACGTGTCTATCTCTCTAGCTAGCACGACGCACGTCCCCAACTTACTAATCTTACCTTTAATTTTTTTTTTCTGGCAGAATCCAGGGAGATAAACCGCAGATACAGAGCATCCCGGATTTCTGTCCACGTACATTGACCAAAAAAGATTTTAAGTTTTAACAATATATGCATCACAAATTGATACATATTAGTTTTGTTCTAAAATATAATAAGAAAAACTCTTTAAATTTTATGACAGAGATAGTAATATGTAAAAATGAAAAAAGGATTTTGTGTTTGTCTAACGGATATTCCCGCATGATTTTACGTGAAGCTTAATTTTAAAAAGTAGAATTATGTTTATATACAAATCATAGACATTTATGGCTCATGATCACTGTCCTTGTCCTTGTCCTTTTCCGATTGCTATTTCTTCAACCTTAGTACCTGCTAGAGGCGGATTCTCGATTGAGTAAAATCGTACACCAATTTAGTACTTTGTCCTTTTCCGATTGCTATTTCTTCAATCTTATCTGCTAGAGGCGGATCCTCGATTGGGTAAAATCATACATCAATTTAGAGCCTACTTTTTTTAAGTCCCTGTCACATCGGATGTTTGTACATTAATTAGAAGTATTAAACGTAGATTAAAAATAAAACCCATTCATAACCTTAGACTTTTTTGCGAGACGAATCTAATGAGCCTAATTAATCCATGATTAGCCGATGTGATGCTACAGTAAACATGTGCTAATTATAGATTAATTAGGCTCATTAGATTTGTCTCGCGAAATAGCACTCATTTATGCAATTAATTTTATTATTGGTCTATGTTTAATACTCTTAATTAGTACTCAAACATCCGATATGACATGGACTAAAAATAAGTCCCTGGATCCAAACAGCACCTTAGTTTTTATTGGAGGAAGCATGGTTTAAATTTTGATGTCCATGAAAATAATTTTTTTAGAATTTTAGGGGAATCGAAATAATATTTTAAAACAGTGCAGATTATATTATAGAAAAGACATATAAACATCAACATAGACCTCATGCCTCGTGAAACTTTAGATAAAACAATACATGAACGAAAAGCGAAATCAATGTTTGGTTCGAGAATTATGTTTTAGAACCCTATAGGGAAAACCTGTGCTGGACAAAAATCATCTACATATTGGTGAAAATGTGTTTTTCAAATTAAATACAACACCTATCAGATCGTTTCTATCTATCTATCTATCTATCTATCTATCTATTATTATTATTATTATTATTATTATTATTATTATTATTATTATATTGTAAAGATAGCTCGAAAAGAAATCATCATGTTTACTGGAGGCCAAATTACCATATTAATTGGAGAGAAAAAATAAAATCTATACAGCTATATAGATCAAATTGTAAGGGTGTAAATTGTTGTACATAGAAACAAAAGAAAAGAAAAGAGTTGTGTATTAAGTTCAATCCTACGGTGGCATGTATGAAAATATAAGCTAACAGTTATATATATAACAAATCTAATTCAATTAATCGGAAATTGCATGGAAAAATCCCCTATTTTTTTAACTCAGCGTAAACTTTCGACCAAGAAATTCACTTCTAAATGTATGCACCCCTTGTTTTTAAGATTTTATCGTGCATGTTCTCTAGCTTGGGTGGCCAATATCGACGCACTAATTAAAAATGCATTGCATGATACACACTTAATTAGAATCTTGCGTTTTTATATATGTTGATTTTTTATATACGTTTCATTATTTATCTTGTTTAAAAAATCTATATAAATATAAAAAATATAAATTTTATATATTTTATATTAACACAAATCACAGCGAAACATACAAGATTGAAAGGTGTAACGATCTGAGTAGCTTCAGAATGCCCCCCTGCCCGTCCAGTTGGCCACTTGCATGGGCTGAAACTGAGACCATGCATGCATCCAAATTAACTTGGAGAAATCGTCTAATTGATTAATTTGTAACTATTACATGATTATTATTGCTTGCACAATTGCACTGAATTGTCGTTCTAATCTGCATGTATGCATGCTGCAGGAAAAGATATATATCTGACAACAATGCTTAATTCTTCATCAAGATAAAACTATATGCATTATACATACTCCAGTTAATTACCTTAACATCAAACGATGAGTTCGATTAATCCGACACATATAGTCACTGCAAGTTTCCCAATTAATATGCATGAACTAGTCAATATATTCAGATGAAAGTCCAAAAAACGGGTCAAGCTTCGATGGCTATACTACGATCTATTTCTGTCGTTGCTCCGTTGTTTGAAGAATCTGGCAGTGTCGTTGTCAGGCCGAGAAGACAAATTAAGGATCTATTATATATATGGAAAAACGGAGAATTTCTCTTATAAGAAAGTCTTTGCGTTACTCGGGCGATGTTGCGTTACTTGTATGGATAACGTGTTACAATATAAAAACAAGAGCGAGAGAGATTGGACGATAAGAATCAAATCTTGTATTCAAATGTGTAATTTGTACGTGAATGATCACAAGTATTTATAGAGTAAAAAGAGATGTAAAAATGACGTGAACATGTCCTCTCATGAAGAGGTGTCTTTTATAAAAAATGTTTCTTCATGAATAAGCATAATTAATATGTGCTAATTAATCATCAAATAATCTTAACAGTTTTGATCAGTTTGACGAGCTATAGCAATTGCTAGCTGCATGGTTTCATTTCAAGCTTAATTTGACTGCGGCATGTCTGCCTCTTAGACTTTAGTTTTCATCGTTATATTAGCTGCATGAATATAATGCCATATATATATATATATATATATATATATATATATATATATAATATATATATATATATATATATATATATATATATATATATATATATATATATATATATATATATATATATATATATATATATATATATATATATATATATATATATATATATTCTCCTGCTAAAGCCCATGTCCCTTCTTTCATCACCAGTACCTATGTGGAGAACCTCTTTTGTGCTGAAAGGCATATAAGAGCACGAGTGCTATAATAAATGTGACTATTATCTCTAATTTTATTTTTATCATTCACTCGTAAATTAAGAGGCAACATATACAATATATCACATCTAATACACAAATACCAATATCTCTAATACTCTTATATCTTTTTTTGGATTGTGTGATGATTGTCTCTTGATTCTTGATTTAGGGATGGTTCATCACTTCATCATCACTTTGCTCGTTTTTTTTTTCATCTCATCATTTAGTTTTATGTGACACTTTAGAGATAACATAAAGCATTATAACACTGGCTTTAACATGCATCGTCTATCTATAAACTATTAATTAACTAATTTATAATTAATTTATTGACTAAATTGTTCGTGTCCACACGTATATGCATCTGGAGGATTCGGCCGGAAACCGGACTAAATTAATTGTCAGTTCCTTGCATTTCTTTTCTTGCTTTAATTTTCTCTCTTGATCTGACGATCATCGAAATATAATGTATATGTATGTGCTGCTATGATCTACTCTAACGATTGCATCAACCAGTTCAATTCGATCGATGGAAAAAGTGCTAATTTTTCACATCTCGACAGATATATTCTTCCCTTGGTCGTTCTGTCCTAGGAATAAAGCGTGAAGATGTCGACGACCCTGCCAACCACCAAGAATTAATCAAAGAGATTCGTTCGTACATGGAGTAGTGTTGTGCTAATTTATTTGTTAATTAAACGGCCGGCCTGACAATACTCAATTAATTAATTAATAATATCCAGCCATCTAAAGCTGGCTGCCTAGCTGATCAATACTCTTTGGGTTTCAATGCACGGTGCCGTTAATTTTTAGACTTATATTGATAATTTATATATTTTAAAAAAATATATATAAATATGTAAAGATATAAGTCATATTTTTGATAAAAACAAATAAAAAGAAAATAAATAGTAATTATATAATTTTGTATTAAGATGAGTTATCAAACAAATATTTCAAAATCAACGACGCTATACATTAAAAAAACCTGAGAGATATTTGTCAACTAAAAGTGTTATGTAATCGTGTGCACGTGGGCAATCAGATCAGCTAGGTCTGAGAGTATGAGACGATTGTTAGTTCCAGCCATGCATGTTGAGAGCAGTTGGGAGATACTCTCCATGATCTGTGCATACATGCATACCATTTTCATACAACTTTTTTCTTAAATAAGACCAGAGGAATTCAAGTATGTGTACATGTACTCTTTGTTAATTACAACCTATATGATTAAGAGGATCGATTTGATTAATTAATACTAGTGGCAGTTTTCTTTCAATTAAGGTTCGTTGATCAGAGACATCGCTCAAGATCGGTGACGGTGGTGGGCGATGTAGACGGCCAGAGGAGAAAGTGAAGGGGAGGAGGCAGCTGGTTTTTCTTGGGCTTCGCAGTATGATGAGATAAATGTGGCGTCTATATTTGTTACGTTCTCTGTTTTAAAATATAATCTTTTAAAAAATTTAAAATTATATCACAATTTAAATATTTTGAGTGCATATTGATTCTGAGTTTGTTCGGCTACTTTGTACCGTCGTTGCGCTGTCACAACCGAAGAAACAACATAATGTGCTTGATGGCTTATATATTTAAAATTAATATGGTGTTTGGGAGATGAATCCAAAATTTAATCACTTAAACAACCTAATAAAGTATTTTGGGATGGAGTAATTAAACCGGTAGATGCCCAGTTAGCAAAGTGGAAGAGGGATTATACGTACGCGAGGAGATTAAGGAAGAGAATTTTGCATTGGCTGCTTTCGTTAACTCCTTCCGGTTTACACGCGTGTTCTTCCAGCTGCTCATCTCATGTTATATATATATATATATACACCTAGCTCTGGTCAAAACTGACAGACAGGCTGCAAATTATTTAAACTCGTGTTCGAGTAGCCTGTCTGTCCAGTTGGCCACTTGCATTTGGCTGAAACTGCCCAAAATGCATGCATGCAAAATAACTTGGGGAAGTCTTGTAATTAATTTGAACAAGCATATTGCTTATTGAATCTTCGTGTGTCTAATCTGAGAATATATGTGTACAGTGTTAATTGGAAGATATATACTATGTATAGGAGCATCGGACAAACATTGAAATCATTATATATATATATATATATATATATGCATGCATGCATGCATGTTAGCTAGCTAACTATATAGACTGATACTGATAGGAGATGACAGTAACATGCATGTTCTCTCATATAGTACAATGCATGCATGGATCGTGTGCACACCAAGTAAGACCAAGACTGTACTACTAGTCCAAACTAAAAGATGCCACCTGCTGACAGTAACAGTAGTAGTAGTCGTCGGAACAGCGACGAGGCTAGACGTGCGGCTCTGACATATGGGTCTTATTTGTCAGTGGCATATATCCTTAGCTCTGACTTTTAAATCAGAGGAGCGTCTGAACAGATATGTGAAGATCAGTTGAATATATAGCTAGTGTGTTAATTCTAACCCAAACTGGATAAAAAAAATCTGAATAGCCGAATGGTTTGTGATAATTATTTGATAATAAAAAAATAATTAAATAACATAAAGTTGAAAATGGATTAAAACAATTAGTTTTCTAAAAGTTTTTTATATAGAGAGTTTTTATGGAAAATCGTTCCATTTGAAAAGAAGATGCCAACGAGTGATTTCTAAACTTTTTTTGTGTGTAAGTTTGCAATATGCAATTTCTGACGCTCAGATTAATAATACCTGCTTCTCGGACGAAGGGGCAAAGTACGTATCGAGATGCTGAAATATTTGGTTGGAGAACCTCTCATGAAGCAGGGTTAAGGTTAAGTTATGATGATGTGAAATTAATGCTAACGAAATTCTACTACTAGCTAGATGCTGTCAGGCAGGAGCGAGAATAATTAATTAAGAAGATCAAGTTGATGTGGAAGAAAGTTTCGTTGTTAGCCCAGAAGACAAATTAATTAAGATTGTTTGAATAAGTTTAGCTTTTCAGATGGACTCGAAATGAGACAAATCATTAACACATGATTAATTATATATTAAGTGTTAAAACATGAATATAGATTTATTTAAGTTCTTTTTAAATAATTTATATAGAAAAGTATTTGAGAAAAAACATACTACTTTTTTTGTCTCAAAATATAAAAACATAAAATTGAATGGAACATATCATACTATGAATCTGGTTAGAAAACCTATCCAGATTAATATCACTATGATATAGGTTCTTATATTTTAAAACGAATGTAGTATTTAAGTAGCTCATGATGCTTGTGATAAATGAGAAAGTAATCACCTTTAAACACTTTAGAATGTCGTAGTGTAAGAAGGATATACTTTTATTGTCCTAAAAAAATAATCTAGGAGTGGATGTGATTGAATGTAGTATAATAAATCTAAATACTTTTTGTTTAAATTCGTTGTATTAAGTTATATCATATTTTTTTGTTATGTTAAATTTTTTTGAGATGAGTGAAGTAAACGCTATTCAGATGGCCTTGAGTTAGGCTGGCGATGACGATGTTGTTTAATTCGCTTTTCTTTGTTTCAATTTGGCTGGATATGCATTCAAACTGCTGCCTCCACACAGTTGGACTCGGTTTCCAATTTCCATGCATGGTGTACTGGAGCTCGATATATCAGCACATTCCCTGCTATAGACTTTCTTCGTTTTATAATATAAGAGATTTTTTTTTGATAAAATTAAGGATAGCATAAAAATACTAGAATACCCCTATTAAATAAGATTTGCTTACGAGTGAGTGAGTAGTTGGAGGTTAAAATAGATAGAAATTTAAATTGAAGTTGATAGGTGTGACAAGTGCACAAAAATCCTTTATATGATGAGACAATGAGAGGCAAAATCTCTTATATTATATAGGATGGAGGGAGTATATTCTATTCCCAAATAAAATAACCATGTGTGAAAATGCAGAATCTATCACAATAATTTATTACTACATTCGGCTCAAAATAATCTAGGATGAATCAGGATTACAAATCTAAATATGCTCCGTATAAATTATAGCAAACTAAGATTCTTATCTCGAGCTGTAGTTTATGAGTCTAATTATGTCTTATATTATTATATTTTGAAACGGAAAAAAGTTGTACAGAAGGCAGCCGATACCTGACGTTGATGGATGGTCATTGGTCAGCATGAAATATGCTACCTGTCGAAATAATAATTAAGATCTGTCCGATCAATCTATCTATATTGACTAGTTAGTCGTCCACGCATGGAACTAGATTCCTACAGCAAAGGTCGGCCGCCGCCGGAAAATCTCAGCTACGGACTAGATTTGCCAGGAGCTAGCTAGGCGATGAAAATTTCGGCTTGAATTTGTCTCTCTGATCGTCGAGCTGGCCGGCCGGTGACACGACGGCGCACACGCCGTGGCGGCCGGCGCAGCTTTTCACCGGAACCCCGCAAACTTTGATTAACCACTTTGCGGCCACGCATTGTACTTAGTTATACGGCCTTTGCATGCATGCATGACATGTAGGAGTATGTATGTTCTATATTATATTATATATATAAAGTATCAGTTTAATCACCCAGATAAATTGACTAATAAAGTATTCTTCTCGATCGTGTCCACACCATATTGATTATTGTGCCAAAAGGGATGGATGCATGCATCACCAAGCCAGGCCACCACGTAGTAGCAATAAAAATTAAGAAGAGCTACCCCATTTATTTTTTTAAAAAATCACAGTAACAGATATTAAATGTGTTTCCTAACACACGTCTGACAGCCATTTCCTAATCTCACTACATTTCAATTGAAAGCAATTTATATTACCTAAAACTTTTATGAACACTAAGATTTATAAACCTTAATTGATGGAGTAATGTACCTAGGGCTCTATCACTGCACCGCCGGTTCTTCACTCCCTTAAGTTAGTCCCTTGCGTTCCATGCTTTAATTTAATTTCTCTTGAGACTATTAAGTTTAATTTCTCTTGAGACTATTAAGTGTATTATGTCTTCCTTTATGTTTCAATACTTGAAATTCCACATTTCATGTACGAGACCAAAATGTTTCATGCGCGAGAGCAAAATATTTCGACTGGGATTTGACTGTTTTCCATTTACCAATCTTCGATTTTTAAGAAAACTTATTTGATGTTTCATCGGTTAGAATTCAATATTTCATATGTGAGGTTAAAGTGTTTTATTTTAGATTCCACCATGTTTCACATTTTTATTTATTTTTAATGTTGCACTCTACTTCTTAAGATGTTTCATACGCTAGTTTCTCATATATTTATGTTTCGAGCGTTTCAGTGACTGTTTTTTCAATACATTTATAACTTGATGTTTACTAATGGTTAACTAAAACATTTTGACTTATTTAATTATAACATGTACTCTTTTCATCCAAAAGTCTAAAACGTATTTTCTTTATTACCAAGATCAAAAAATAATTACCTCATCCATCATGTGACAAAACCAATAAACATGCAACCAATAAATATTAACATAATATTTTGGGTTTTGATCAATAATTTAATTTAGCATATAATGATTATAAATAGGACTTAGATTTTTGAAAAAACCAAAAACTAAAATAGGTCTCGAAGAAGAAGTACTAACTTATATCTTCGGTCTCCGCATTTAATTAAGATACACACCAACAATGCGTGTATATATCGACCAGTGGGAAATTAAGTATTTTTCATGCATCCCTTGTCCCTTGATCTGTCATAGGAATAAAGCGTCGAGATGTAGACCATTCTGCCAGGACCAGCAACAACTAATCAAAGAAACCAGATCGTAAATTAGTACACACTGTGCTAATGAATTAATTAAACTGCCGGCCGGACAATAATTAATTAATCTCCAAAGCTCTAGGTAGCTCCAATAATAATAAACTAAAAGTGCAGCATAAATAATCGTGTGCACGTGGACAATCATCTGCAGGCTAAGAGACTATATAGTTAATTAGTTCCAGACAAGCCTGTTCAGAGAGTAGTTGGAAGATATATACTCTCCATGATCTGTGCATATATGCATCACATTTTAGTTCGTACAACTATTTTCTTAAATAAGACCAACGGAAATCCAAGTCCAGCAGGAAATAGGCAAATGAATGCACTCCTGGCTAATATACTCCTTCATTTTGAAATATAAGATGTTGGTTTTGTAAGTCAAACGTGCTAGAGTTTAATCAAGTTTAAGAAACACAGCAACGTAACATTTTCAACACCAAATAAATATATTATAAAATTAATTTGATGTTATACGTGTATTTATATTTTTCTATGTGCTTATTAAACTAAAAAAATTGACTTGGTACAAAAACCAGAACATGTTATATTCTGAAAAGGAAGGAGTACGTATGTCGTATAGATTAACTGACATTATTTCTCGTTCAAGGTTCATTGATCTGAGATCCACCGGCCCAATTATTCATTGATTAATTATGTTAACTATCAATTAACCTAATCAACCATTCCACTACACTTAGTTGGCGTGCATTTTGCCTCGACATAAACAGAAAGAAAAACGAGTCAGTGCAGGATGATTTGAGCTGCATTCGATTATGCAGAGACATGGACTCGATCGATCAAACGCCTTTCGGTCAATGAAGAATATAACAATTAATCATAGCCAGATGATATATAATGAAGTAAAGGAGATGATCGAGGTTGCCATATAGCAGAAATGGCCAATCAGTACTGTTACAGCTTGAGCTGTAAAAAGGAACTCCAATATTCAGACATGGATCATGGTGGAAGTCTGACAGAGTGACAAGAATATCTAAATGACAAGGATAATCAATCTGCACGTACAAATTAAGTGGAGTGTGTGTTGGACTAGTACTAGCTAGCATTTTTTAAGCTGGATTTAATTTAATTGGAGCACCATCTCCATCTAATATATTCATGTATGCAGTTAATTTGCAACCGGCCAATCCACTGTCAGGTAGCCTGAAGGGACCAAACCATGCACATGGTTGGGGCCTAATTATCATCTCTAATTGTGTTAGAAATTCAAGCTGCTAATATTATATCTTGTGCTGTTGCTAAAAGCATGAGAGAGATTAATTTGCAATATGTTTAACCAGACATGACAATTTGCATGCATGAATATATACGCTACATGTTTCAATTCCAAGGAAATATTTTGTTTTCAGAGAAATTTCATTGTCCATCCCTGCAAGCTTCAGAAAGAATGGTTTTTGACTCTGTGGGATCACTATGATTTTGGTGTCAATGATGTAAAGCTAACGGCATTGAAGTTCTGAGGGTTAATTGATTCTTGCCCAGAATCGATGCTTGGTTGAAATAATCAAACTTTTGGAAGAGTTGAGTGGATCCGTATGAACTTTTTTCCTTTTATCTTACTATATACATGATGGGAGCCTAATATTCTAGGTAATGGACTAATTAGGTCTTAGCATTGAAGGCATGAATCATGCATAATGCATTTTGGGAAATATTGAATTGATCGATTAATCCCTATGATGTGACATCAGAGATGAGTTGATCTCATTGAAATCAACTTAAAGATGATATCATTGGATTGGTGCTAGTACATTATTAGTACTAGCTATATGCCTATATATAATATGATATATCTACTCTAATGAGCTAATGCTAACAAGCCAAAAAGATTATCAGCTAAGGGTAAGCGCTTTCATAGTAGTGCTAGCTGCAAGATCGAAAGTGATCTGATAATTAGCCCACTAACAACAATATGCAATATATTACTAAAATGAATCTTGCTATCAACTGCCTTAAAAGTTCATGCTTCCACCACCATATTTCTTCCTCATTTTCCCATCTTCCCAAAGGAGGATATACATTGGTTCAAGTTGCTTTCGTATGCTCGGTAATCTGCTACTTTGTGAGATCAGACAAACAAAAAAAGCTAATATATATAGTAATTAATTCAGATTGTTGACTGTGATGTGAAAGGTATATTGTCTTATCGAAATATATAACATAGTTGAGAATCAATTAGGTGGACATATATATAACAAAGTAAAATAAAAGCTAGGAAAAGAGGACGATGAATCATGCAGCATATCAAAATCAAATAACACATCGCACTAGCTAACTGCCTTGCGTATACGTATCTGGCTACAAGCATGAAATTTTAAAAGTTCCGAAAAAAGAATAACGTTTAAAACGGGCACATGTAGCTATATGCTCAAAAATGGTTTTAGGGGTTTGTTTGAGAAGTTTATGACAACTACAATTACTAGAATCTCTAACTCACCCATACAATCTAGATTTTTATCCAGATTATGAGAAACTACAGTCACAGAGTTTAGAGAGTGAACTAGTAATCGAAAACTGGGTTTCTCATCTTCTCTAGCTGGATGCCTAGATACTCACCAGCCACTTCTCACAATCTCCAGCTCCTTCAAATAGGACAAACTACCGAATTCAAAAAAATAAATTAGTAGCCAAATATTTGGTTTCCTAGCTTCTCTAGCTGGATACTCACCAGCCGCTTCTCAATCTACAGCTTCCCCAAACAGAGCCAGCTCACATAGAAGGACAATTAGATTAATCACAGGAAAACTATGATAAATCAATTATTACCATTATATTTTCCAGCTGATGAATTGAACAATCAAATTTATGAAGATATATAGAAAGACGATCGACTCCATGCATCAATCCAACCAACCAAGAGATGTTGGGATTAAAGTTCTTTTTTTGAAAAAAGAGATGTTGAAACTAAAGTTGAGACTTTGATCATCAATTAGTAGTAGAGGGACAAGAATGAAACAGCTCTACTGTTGGGACTGTTCATTGTGCATATATATGCAAGAGAGCAACTACATTAATGCGAATGAGTCGGTGGAAAGCCAAATTCTGCTGGTGAAAGCAGTGTTAAGATTTGCATGTGATTTAGGGTGGGCTCATCTCTAAGCTATAGCCTCCTTGATCCCCATCTGCAGTGAGGCTAACTCTGCAACTAATTCTGGTGCCAATAAATTCAGCTTTTTTCTCCTTCTGAAGAGCATACATGTGATTGGTCATTTTCATCTATTGATGCTCACAATTTTCATTAACTTTCAGCACAAAATCTTAGAATATGATTTTATTTGCCTTTTCGCAGCTTGTGGTCGGTTGGGAATCTGAACCTATTCGATGTGAAGAGCATATATATAAAAAATTTTGAGTGTTTGACAAATTTCCAGCATTGCCGGGTTTTTGTTGTCATGGAAGTTACACATCAACATCAATGCACACATTATCACTACATTCTTAAGCAAAAAAACAGATGGGTGACATGTTATTATATAGTGTCTACACATCCAAGGCAGCTATCTGCTAGTGATCTAGTCTGTTCATCATGAGAATATATAACTAGTTAACAAGTTAATCACACGCAAAATGTAACAAGAGAATGGTCAAATGGTTTGTACCAGACGTTTGCACAAGATTACGTGTGATGGCGACTGCATATGTAGATTAATTGGTAGAGTAGAGAGAGCTTTATGCATCCCAAAGAAAAAAGAGGAAAGAAAAAGAGAGAGCTCTATATCTACTGTAGAAAGAACGTGGATGGATGGATGAATTAAAGAAAGCTAGTTGGGCAAAGGAGAAATCAAAAGATGAGCTAGGAAAAAGAAATTTAAACAAGCGAAAACGACGACGAAGCTGAGAAGGAAGAGGAGGTTACGGATCATCGTCGGCATCGAGGAGGAAGGTAATAGTCAACATATGGATCAATCTGCCATGATCTACAGCATGAAACATCTGGAAATCAATCAATCAGTCTGTCAGGCAGATCATGCAGACACACTACACATGCACTTGTGGATCATGTGTATGAGCCAGCCCACATGTTAGCATGGTTTTGTGAGGAATGAGACCTTGTAGTAGCATCAACTGCTGCAAAGCAGTGGCTCTCATATGTGATCAAATCTCAACATGAGAATAATACATTGCAAATTCTGGTAGTGTAGAAAAGCTAAGGTGAATCCAAACTAGCTAAGATTCAGAAATTCAGGGAGAAAAACTGCTAAAATTCTGGATGCCTTTCATGGTTAGCTTGCTCCATTTGTCAGGGTGTGCTGAATGTTCTGTGTGTGCAGAAAAGTTAAGGTGAATTTTCCAACTTGCTAACATTCAGAAATTTTCAGAAAAGAACTAACTAAATGTTTGGATGTTTTCATGGTTAGCGTTTCTCCATTTAGCAATGATGATAGAGAAAGATTTGGGTTGTGCTGCGGTGCTCTGTGGGTGCAGAAAAGCCACAGGTCAATTTTCCATCTAGCTAAGATTCAGAAATGTTCAGAAAACCAACTAAAATTCCGGATACTTTCATCAGTTCATTTGGCAGTGATGATGAGTAAAAAGAGCAGTTACTTGCTGTTCCTCATGTAACTATGTATTTAGAATGTACGTAGAATGATATACGTGTAGAATGTACAGAGTAGAATGTAGAGATGGCGATGATAACAGGATGAGTAGAATGTAGAGATGGCGATGATCTGACAGGATACAGATTACCTGCCCCTGGACATCTATGTTTCCAATATTTTACAATGCTTCGGAATGTAGCAGCGATTAACAGTGTTACATCAAGTCGAATTATGAACCTGTTTCCCTTGGTGAAAAAAACTGGCCAACGTTTTCACTCACCAAAAGAAGTCGACATTTCAAAAAAAATATTTACATTCATCTAGGCAAGTACACAACAAGAGACGTATAGAACATCACAAGACATCAACGGCATTCCGGTCGGTGACAGGTTATCTGGCTTATTGCACCAAGGAGCAACCAGTTTTTACTCGAGATACCAGTAGCAGTAGCAGTAAGACCGTTGGCAGCATACATATGGTAAATAGTCAACCATGACACAAATAAATAACATCATTCGGTCATACATAGTTTTAACAATAGATATAATAAAAGTAAAAGACTCCTCCATCCTCACCAGCACATAGCACAGCCTAGCAACTACAAAAATTCCCATAACATGGCATAAAAATTTAGAAATTGTCTACGACCACAGTGACTTTAAAACAGAACCCCCACCTTTATCACTCCCCCCAGATAAGACAGTTGATGATACTTCAGACAAAAACAATCCTTATCAGGTCCCTTGCCATAACTCTTCTGAACTTGATCACAGAAGGTCAGCGACGTTGGCCGGCAGCTCCTCAATCACCACATTGTAGAACCTCTGGATGTCGAACAGCATCCTCTCATCGTCACGGGTCACGAAGTTAATGGCAACACCCTTCCTACCAAAACGACCACTACGACCAATGCGATGCAGGTAGTTCTCAGGTTGGGTCGGCAGATCATAGTTGATGACAAGGGACACCTGTTGGACATCAATACCACGGGCAAGAAGGTCCGTGGTAATGAGTACACGGGAAGAACCAGATCGGAACTCCCTCATGATGATGTCCCTAGTGTTCTGGTCCATGTCACCATGGGTAGCAGAAACTGTGTGATCCCTGCCCCTCATCTTGTCAGTGAGCCAGTCCACCTTGCGACGGGTGTTCACAAAGATGACACTCTGGGTGATGGCCAGTGTCTCATACAGGTCACAGAGTGTGTCAAGCTTCCATTCTTCCTTCTCCACATTGACATAAAACTGTTTGATACCCTCAAGAGTGAGCTCATCCCTCTTCACAAGGATCCGCACAGGCTTGTTCATGAATTTACGGGTGATCTCAAGGGCCTCAGGGGGCATTGTAGCAGAGAACACACCAACTTGGATCTTTGACGGGAGCAGCTGGAAGATATCATAAATCTGGAAATAACAAAAAGGAAATCAATATTACAATTCATAATCTATACTATAGATATGAAGCACGTAGCAGAAGGAATAACAGAAACATGTCAAGTAGATTTTAAGAATAGTCCAATAACATAACATAAAGAAATGAAACATATGCAGCTGGCTTAACTACTTTCAATTCCCTGCTGCATAGTATTCTAAGAGAAGTAATTACTGTAAATAACATAAAAAGGAATAGCTAAGTTGAGATCAAATTGAGATCTTTGGTGACACATCAAGCTTGGTAAGCTTTGTATAACATCAACGAAACATGCTCCCAGGAAATCTAACTCTAATCATAGTAAGCATTGTACAATCATTAATGAATCATGCTCTCAGAAAATCTAAATAATGTTAAAATGCAAACCAAATGCAAAATACAAACAACTAAGAGAATGCTGACCTGATCCTTGAAACCACGAGAAAGCATTTCATCAGCTTCATCAAGGACAAACATCTTGATGTAATCAGGACGGAGGGACTGCCTACGCAGCATGTCAAACACACGACCAGGTGTTCCAACAACAACATGCACTCCACTTGCAAGAATTCTTTGGTCCTCACGAACAGAAGTACCTCCAACACATGCATGAACCTTCACACCAAGGTAGTCACCAAGTGCGCGCATGACTTTCTCAATTTGCTGTGCAAGCTCACGAGTAGGTGCAAGGACCAAGGCCTGGCACTCAACCACAGCATAATCAAGTTGCTGCAAAATTCCAGAACAGAAGGTGGCAGTCTTTCCTGTTCCTGACTGAGCTTGCTGAATCACATCAAGACCCTTGCAGAAAGGGACAATACCCCTTTGCTGAATGGCTGAAGGCTTCTCGAAACCTATAAATAAAACAAAACAAAGTCTGATAAATAACAGTTCAAATGGCAAAGACAAAAAAAAAAGAACAAAAGATTATAAACCTACCATAGGCATAGATGCCTCTGAGAAGGTTCTCTTGGAGACCCATGTCATCAAAACTCTCATGAACTTCATCATAAGATGTGAAGAACTCCTCGGTTTCACCTTGGTTCCTGCATTAAAAGACTAACCTGTAAGAGGTAGATAACATACTGTACAGGAAATAGACAGCACATTGCTGTACACAATGATGGCTGAGACAAAACATATCAGTATAAGATTCCTTACAGAAGCTCCTGCATTTTAGAATCATAGTGCTTAGCATCAAACTGGGATCCCTCTGGTGCCATTCCCGCCATGACTCTGGTAATAAGATAACGCGTTAACCAAAAGAACAGAGTACGACACAGGAGAACATGCGTGATGGAGATATCTGCTAGTTCCACTTAGCAACAGGATAAGCGCATAACAGAAAACTAAATTAAGTAGGCACATGAACTGGAAAACAAACCAATATATGAAAAAGATACATCACAAACGGTATGAGTGATGTTTCACAGAGCTGCATATTGTTAACACACATTTGTTCTACATATTAAATAACATCAATTGCATCAAAATACATTATAACTGAACATCAACTATAACCATGCACGTTCTAAAGAATACGCTATGCTACTACATGAATCTAGGAGTATAACATCAGTTCCCTAGCCATACAATCGTCAATAGGAAAAAAATAATTATTTGACACTTAAGGTAAAAACAGATGCAAGAGAAACAACCCCAGGCAACGACGAATCAATCAATTTGATTATGACGTTCAATTACAGCATTCAATCCCATGCTTTTAGGTTGCTAACTATAACAAATACATCTACTCAAGTATTCATTGCAAGTAGCATAACATCAATAAGCTGGAGATGATGTCCTAAGATGCTGTCACATAACAAATGCATAGTCGCAGCAAGGTCACAACTCACAATATACCCTAACCCACAAAGTTGCAACACCAAAAACCATGCATTTGCACGAGCCACAGCACCAACAGATAAAACATGATACAACTGCGACCCTGCTACCTTCATCGTAATATTTCAATAAACATAAACAGTGATGAAAACATCTAGTATAGCATCACCAAGCAAAGAACAGAACATGAGGAACACCCCCCCCCCCAAAAAAAAATCATCTCAAGACAAATTACAAACACTAAGCATCTTACAAACCCAAGAATCTACCAAAGGAGGACCAGTACAACATCAAACATAATAATAAAGCCCCCCCCCCAACTTTTTCCTCCGGGAAACAAAAACCTAAACCTATAAACCTAGAGCTCGCCCCACCGCGCACAAGCTACGGCTAAACCTGCTTATCACTACCACAGATCCAGCCCTAGGGCGAGAGCCAGATCCACGCGACATCGCGAGCAAAAAAAAAAAAGCACACAGATCGGGACGAGCCGGAGCGAAAAGAGTAACAGAATCATCGGGGGTGGATCTCGACCTGACGCGCGTGGGGAAAGGGAGACGGTGACGGAGGCCGGTGCTGGGCGGAGGCGGAGGCGGAGCGGTTAATCCGAGATGGGGTCTCGGATTCGGCGGCGGCGGCGGCGGCGTGGGGAGCAGGAGAGAGAAACAAGAGGGTTTCGGCGACGGCGGCGAGAGGCGCCTTTTAAGGGAGGGAGAGGACGCGGTAGGGTTTCTCCCACTGTGGGCCTTCCTGGGCCTTGGGCCGTGTCAAACAAGGATTCCTCCTAGTCTGCCTCTTGTTGTCTTTCCATTTTTGTTTATTACATTACTATTACTTTTTCTTAAGAGCAAGTACAATAAACACATGTGGACAAGATAAAAAAGGAGAGAAAAAATAGATTACAGATTTGTAGCCAGCTGTAGTATGAACTCCAAGATGTTGTGTGTATGAGAGATGGGACCAAGTATTAATGGTGTAGTAATATATATTTATAGATAACTATTATATGAATAGGCTATTGCATTGGCTATAGATGATTTGAAGCTAATAGTTGGTTATAATATTAATCTTGCTCTAAGATGTGTTCTTTTTAGAGGGTTGGGCACCCTTTCTTCTCAGCATGTAAAATGGAGCGGCGGATTGGGAACCCTTTCTCCTCATCACGTAAAATGGAGTGGTAGATTGACACATGATTAGTTAATTATTAGCTAAAAATTTTAAAAATAGATTAATATAATTTTTAAAAGCAATGTTTCTATAGATTTTTTTAAAAAAACACACTATTTAGCAGTTTGAAAAACGTTTGTGCGAAAAAAAGAGGAATAGAAGTTGTGAAAGAGGAAAAAAGAACACACCCTAAGATGCATTGTTTACTTTATACTGAGACAAATACTCAAAGAAAAGTCGTAGCTAAAATTACTTGTTGAAAAATATACGCTTATTAGTGATTTATCATGTGGGCAACTATTTAGATATATAAATATTTTTTTAGTTATATATAGAAAATCGGTGCATTGTTCCTTTACACCAAGGCAAATACTCGAAGATAGGTCATAGTCATACACTTACTTTTTTTTTTTGCGGGGATAGTCATACACTTACTTGTTAAGAAAATTATACGCTTATCATGTGGGCAACTATTTGGGTATATAAATAGTTTTGTAATTATATATAGGTAAATTTTGAGTTGTAATCCAACTGGTAAGGGCATATTTTTGTTTGTACTTCTGCAACATTTTCAATTCCACTATTCCATCGCTGTGTAAATACAAATTCTTGAATAAAAAAGTTGTAGCTCTACAGCTTTTCTTCGTGTTTGCTGCTTTTATGTTCCACTATTTGGATTTCGGATATTTTACAATAATTTGTGTATGACGGGAGCAAATCCGAGTTAAAATCCAACTTTACAACAAGGAGAAATCTGATTCGCTTATAGAAAGCTGTGCTGCAATCTAGATAGTACAATTTAATGGTATTTTATGAGAGTAAAGCATGATTCTATAATTTACAACTTTTACACTTTTTTTCTGAATGAACAGTTTTAGAATTTTTTGTGTAGACAAGGTGGGTCTAAGATTTGGAGATAAGTTTATTGTATTATATATGAGAGTGAGCATGATTCCACCTTGCAATTTGTAGCCTTTTCTTTCCTTTTTTTTTTTTGAATAAACAGTTTTAGAACTTTGTGTAGACAGGATGGGTCTAGATTTGGAGATAATATAAATTCCATAGCTTTATAGAAAGAAAAGGTTCAGTTATGTTCTTTTACATTTCAAGGCATCTTGGTTACTTCAATACTAAGGCTGCATTCGGGACAGTGGTTCCCTGCACGCACAGTGTTTTTTTCCACACGCACGCTTTTCAAACTACTAAACGGTGTATTTTTTTGCAAAAAGTTTCTATACAAAAGTTGCTTAAAAAATAAATTAATCCATTTTTGAAAAAAAATTAGCTAATACTTAATTAATCACGCGCTAATGGACCGTTCCGTTTTCCGTGCGCACTGGAAGTCCCGATAACGAACACAGAACACAGCCGTGTTGAGTACAAGCATCCTACATAACTTCAGTTATTTTATATTAAAATGACTTGGCTGTAAATAACAGTTACTATAAACATTTACATTAGGATTGATAATTGCTTAATTAGTGAAGCAGTTAGCTCCTTATTTATCACTAGGGAGACAAAAGAATAGTATCAGCTTATCACATATATGGCCACCTAATGCGGATTATTTCTAACTGAACATTCTGGTTGCAGATGATGTCAACCAGGGATGCTTTTGTTCATGCCTGCTTCATGCAATGCTTCCCTGGCTAGTAGTTCAACTCTAGCTGTTCAACCTTGTTGAACTTGAACCCGCGGATTCTGATCTCTTCCTTCTCCGAGGTGTCCTTGTGATCGACGTGCTGGATAGTCCAGCCTTTATTCTCTACATGACCTGTAACATTGAACTGAAAACGGGCGTCGTATGAATAATCCATCAGTCAAATATGACTAAATTGTTTGCGTTTTCGGTATTCATGTCATTTACGAGTTGGTAAGTCGAATGCGTTTGTATTTTTATTACCTTGGCTTCATCTTTGGCGTTTACGATAAGAGTGCCATCCAAGGAGAGGCCTTCAATGGTGATGTTCTTGCTATTGATGACCAAGGCTGACCTCTGAGAAACTGAAGAGTTGCCATGGACTTTGGCTTTGACATCCTTGAATACAAGACCCCACCTTGGGCTCCAGGTTATGCGTGGCCAAACCTCTACCTCTTGGCCATTGAAAGTATCAATTACAGGGTCAGCTATCTGTGCGCCAGCCTGGAAAAGGTGTAAGCAGAGCTTGTTAAGCTGGAGCACAAACAATTTCCTATCCAAAAAGAATATTGCTAAAGTGATCACCTTTCTTAAAATAAGGCTGTTTGCCCTGTAAATTGCCATCTCTCCTGAAGTAGCACTATGGTAAGGATTACCTTTTGTAACCTGCAGAAGGCATATTAGAAGATAGAAAACCACATGCCCAGTACAGTCCTATACTGGAACCGAAAAGGGAAGCTGATGCAAGGTAACTGAACCAAAGCAGTTGGTATAAAACTACAAACTGATGCATAACCTCTTAATATGCACATCAAACATAGATCAGGGCCACATCAAACTGATGCGCAACTAGTATCTTCAGAAGTATGGATGAAATGTAGTTTTCAGTGTATTACAAACAGGGGCAAGTTGAATCAACAGCCTATTGATTAATGAGACAGCTTTTAACCTGAGTTATTGACACTAGCATAAATTCAGAGCAAGGCCAGTTCTCACCATGCATAACTTCATATGCATAAATATTTAATGATGTATAATATAAATTTTTAGTGTCGGAAAGGGAGTGAAATCATCATACTTTAGCAGCATCTTCAGGATTATTCTTTACAGGAGCATAAGCAAGCCACGTATCCATCACCTAGCATTCAAGGAAAAAAGAAGAGAAAAGTGAGAACAGACAGATTAATTATTGGGAAATTCTCACTCAATATGAACTTTGCAGTCCCATACTGTAAATCCAACTTTTGCAGAGGGAGGTAGTGTTTTTGGATAGTCCTGCATCATGCACTCAAGACGAGTGGACGATTTAAATGCTGCCTTGGTAGAATCAGTATACCTAAATTGAAAAAATATAACAGATTGGGGTTAAACATTTGAAAAAAAAAGTATATTAGGAACTTATTCATAAAATCTTGAAGTGCCCTGTCTTGTATCTAACAAAATTCAAAACAAGATTTATCTACTCCATTAATAGTTGACTATAAGAAATATTTGCATGTTTGCTGCAAACTTGTTCTGAAGTTTACTTTGTCAGTGCACTAGCTCAGAATACCTTGATGGTACCATAAGAATACCTTGTCACATAGTAACTAAGAACAACTTCCATGAACAATAGTACGAGAACTGATGATACCACTGGGAAGATAAGATGATTTTCAGCACATTGATTGGAGCTGACTAGCTGACATTAGCGACGGGAAATATTTTCACAACAAATGTAGTAGTAGTATGAAGTGAAAATGGAAAAGAAGTGTGCACAAAGAAATCAGAGGCATGCAAACAAGAGAGAAATTTTGCTTCCTTAAAAACCCACTGTTTTTTTCTTTTTTGACCAAACCTTAAAAACCCACTATTGGAATAAAATGGGAGTCAGAAGCGGTGTGCAATAGTTTCACTGGAGTAAGTAGGCAGAAAAATTACTTAGGGTTTACAAATTCAGAAATGGCACCGTGTGTTTTCTTGAGCTCCTCCATATATGGTCCAATCTCCAGTATCAACTGCAGAAGTGTAACACACAGAGTCAGTAGAACAAAAATCAGTGGTCTCAACAAAATATGCATGGCTAACAGAAGAGTGTTGTTAATTTCTAATCAATAGCACATCGACAAGTAAATGGATTTATCAGAAAAGAATATTTGATCAACATCTCATGTTAAGCACCATGTTTTTAGAACGTCTTGAAAGTTTCAAGTCGGGGTTTGGATAGTCATCGTTGGCAGAAATTACCTGGTTAATATTTCCAGGGTATGGAGAGTACCCTGTTTCACAATTTGCATCTCCATCAGGATGTCCGGTTGCACGAAGGAGTGGATCAAGCTGATTGTACTCGACATTGATGACCATTGTTCTACCTATGCATAAGAATAGTTCTATGTCAAAATTTTAACAAATGCAATACAGCAATATAAGTGGAAAAAGAAAGTGAAAAAAATACATTGTTTTGTTAAATTTGATGTGATTAGATGCCACTATGGATCGATCAATTATATTCTTTTTCTATTTACAATGTTGATCCCAGAACGATGAATCCACTGTTTAACCCATGAGTAGGTAGTAGTAAAATTTACCATCAACATGAGTAAGTTTTGTTATTCCTCCAATGGCTTCTTTTGCCTTCCGTGGAACTGCAAGAGAATTAACATTATAACCTTTGGTGGCGCTGACACCTAATGCTGATGGTATTGCCTGTAAATACAATGGGAAGATCTATGTCAATTTAACAGATACCATAAGTCAACTCATTCCAGCATTTGTCTAAAAAACAAGCTCTCAATTATAAGACAGTAGGGAAGCGAGAGTACAAACATTGAAGAGCAATCCATTTGTGTCCTGGAAAAAGAGAACCCATTTCTGCCCTGTACTCTTCCTACAAAAAAGTAGTAGTATAAAACACACAAGATCGACATGTATTGATTTGAACTTAGCATAATTATTTTAGCAATTTAATTCATGTAGATTACTTCTAATCTTCTTCAAACTGGCAAAAAGTGACTAACTGAGAATGTTGAATTAACTAGTATACCATTGCTCAAGCAAGCCGCTTGAATAAAGAAGAGCGTGGACATCTCCATGCCCATGTGGCTTTGTCTGTCAAATCACAAAAATGAAATTAAGAAACCTCCAGGAAAAGAAAAGAAAAGGTAACAATAGGTGACATATATTTAAATCTTAATTATAGAGATCCTCGTATCAAAATTAGCAACCTGGATTTTGTACTTGTCATTTGTGTCTAATGCAAGCCTTGCATCATTATCAGCTAAACATGCCACTTTTTCCTGAGAAAATAATAAGCATAAGCATCAAGTAGTGAAACTAACTTTTGTGCCTACTGAAGAATATATTTTAACTAAGAAATACATGGAAGAGATAGCAAGATAGAAGACTACCTGCTTAAGAATGTGCACTTGTGATGGTTCCATTCCAAAATAGGAGTTTGACTCCAAAAGTTTGACGGTTAGTGCATTTGTGTCATCAGAAGTCATAATAACAAATGGGATCTTCGTATTGCATTCATCTGCAAGCTCAAGGAACAAAATCAATCAGAACCGAATCAACATCTGAATCGTCTTTGAGTCTTTCCATCTAAAGAACGTCTAAATAATGGGAAACATATCAAGCAACCATTCACAACAACCAACAGCAGTTCAAAGGAAAATAGTTAAAGGCCAACACAGGCAATACCTACCAGAAATACCACAGCAATATGAGAAAAAAAAGACTTTGATAAGATTAGTTTATCAAAACAAGAAGTATCATCCCTGCTGTTAGTCACAAGTTCATTGCACATATAATGTAGTCCACATACCCTCTACCAATTTGCAGCTTGCCTCATGCAAAGCTAGAATAGATTCTATGTAATGCTGAAGAAAGCATTTTCCAGTAGTTGTTTCCCTGGGAAGTGCAACCTGCGCAATGATATTACCCATGAATGCTTGATATCAAGGTGAATTTAGCACAACAATATAATGTCCAGAGGGGAATTACATGATCCCATTTCTGGATTTGCTAACAATCATATCAAAATAAATGCCTGATGGACAGTCTAGTTTGTAAGCACACAAGATAATGAACTTGACTACCTGTACACTTTGACTTGCTCAAACATTTGCTATCCTATTCAATTTACAAACTCACTGAAATTTGTTGGAACTATGGAGATGGAGTCCCCTACTTCCTTTTTTCCATTTAACATCTTAGTTTTCATATACGAATTGTGGTGCATGATGTTGTGATAGTACGATTCAGCAATTGATGTGAATGTATTTTAGCAAAAATAAGAGGCATGGAGGTGGAATGTTTGAACCAAACAACACAATTCCACATCCTCATGACCACAAAACACTAGTTCTACTACCACAGCATCTACTTAGGAGTTGTAATAAATATATGCCCTTTAGTTTGCTAGAACTTGGGTCGGATATCACAACATGTTGTAACTGGGAATCTTTAACTGGAGTTACCAGTCAAGAAGATAGCTATTTTCATGCTTTGTTGCAAGAATGGTATTTCCAACTGGGGTCACATTACCTTAATTCCTTTGTAACCAAGTCTTTCACCAAGTCCACCAGCTACAAGAACAAATGCTGCATGGCGTGCTTCTTTTACCCCAGCTTCTTCAAGCGAAACAAAGTTGTCATCACCAAAGGTCAATACTTCCCCTGAAGGAACCTGTAATTATGGTACCTCTGTTAACACCGTTTAGTCATTCCAGATTGTAGAAAAATACACATGCAAGTGCACACGGATTCAGACTAGAAAAGGGAAGCATTAACATCATTCAGATTTGACTGTAGTGAGCTATAGACCATATATTAGAAATATTATGTAGTATGAGTTATGACAGTACGAATCCAATTCATGGAAAAACAGCACACATCAAGACTTATAGAAGGTGAGAAACCATCATATGGATTTTTTCCTGCCTTTGAATCTGCTAAAAGCTTTCTTGCATTCTGGATGTATAATGCCAGCCCACCAGGATAGCTTGAATTAAGTCGGCGGACCTAAACAACAACAATTTTAGCAGAAATTCAAAAAGATAATAATAATAATAATAATTTGGTTATTTAGGCGCCTCTTCAGCTTTCTTGGCCTAGATGATGTCAACAAATGTAAGAGGACATGAGGCTTCTTAGAGCAAGTCTATAGGTGCCTCATATGAGGCAATCCCAACAAGAAAACAAGAAGAAAATATTTTACCCTTTGTGTCAGTATCGGTAAAATTCTATAAATATTGTTGTTTTCTGAATAAGAAACAAACCTGGTCAAAAAAGTTTCTTTTCTTGTCATCATCAACACCTGGCTCCGGCCAGTGTTCGAACAAATGGGACTGTCCTTCACTCAGCAGCAATTTTGCAAGCTCAACCTAGAATCACCACCAGGCAGGAAGCATTATGGAAAAAAAAAACAACTCCAATATGGTAGGTTACGATTCACTAGTCACTACCCCTCGGTTAAATGGTCGTAAGCAGAAATCTCTTTCAGTACACGGTTGTAGAAATTACTAGCAGAGTAGGAACTAAATTGCACTGCAATTTAATTGCAGGAGCCGCGAAGTAGTTAAGATGACGTGATGGAATAAATCGCAGCGAACAGAGGTAGTTAACCGTACTAGCGTCAAATCATCTGGTAGTACTGGACCTAAACTTACCACTCGTAATCACCGAAAAAGATTAAAATTTTCCAGCGGCAAAGTGAGCAGAGTAAAAAAAGGAATCAAATTTTCCTAGCATCACAAATTGCAACGCGATTTCTCGCGGAGAACTGCATCTATCCGACATCCATATCTAGCGCAAAAAGAAAAACAAACAGCAAACAGGTTCGTCGTTTACCTCGTCAGGGGCGAGCAGCGGGAGATTCCGCCGCAGCGGAGCGCTCGCCTCCGCCCAGCCGTCCCCGCCTCCGCCGTCGGAAGCCATCGAGGCGGCGTCAGAGGAATCGTCTCGGTCCTCTCGGACTCTCGGTGCTGTGGGTGTCGCGTGGAGTCAGAGGGGGCAAACCGTCTCCGCCTCCGCGTGTGCGGCGTCCGTCCCTCTCCCGTAAAGTCGCAGTTATTATATCGCCTTTGCTATTTCGCAGGCGACTGCAAAATCGGATTCTATCAGTCGATCCTCCCCCACAAGCCGTTGATCATGCGTCAAGATCTGCTGCAAGCTATCGGACCGCAGGGAGATGTCGTTTTGGATATAGTCTTTTTGTTTCCTGATCCCATTTTTCCTTTTGTGCAAAGCCCACGGCGGACAGGCTCTACTGTCCATGTTATTATCAGATTCATATCTTCTATCGTAATATCGTAATGATATTACCATTATAGCTACAAGCCGTGTGATATGACCCAACAGATTTGTATTCGCTGTGTGACGATTTGTTGTTTTCTGACTTTGTGTAGTACAGCCATTGGATGCAAACCCAACGTCTGATGTATTTGATTTTATCAGACTAATGTATTTTTCGGAGGAATCGCTCGATAAACTGAATCTCAAATCAAATACTTCTTTCATTTTATATTATAAAAGTTTGATTTTTTTCTTAGTTAAACTTTGTTAAGTTTGATCAAATTTTTCTAAAAAATTAGCAACATCTAAATTATCAAATTAGTTTCATTTAATTTAACATTGAACATATTTTTAAAATATGTTTATTTTGTGTTAAAATTATTAGTATATTTTTAATAAATTTAATCAAACTTAAAACAATTTGACTGAAAAAAATTAAAAAACGGAGAAAACCGCAGCTCATCCCGATCAGTGAAAATGAAGATAAAATGATGGTGGCCATGGCGCAGGGCCTACATCCACCTCGGCGACGAGACGAGCAATCATCGGGACAACGGGTGATGCGGTGGCATTCTGGCTTTCACGTGAACGCTCGTGGTGGCGGATGGGGCCGCACGCCCACGTCGGCCGGAATCTGTCCGCCGTGTCGGTGGTGGCGGCCGCCGCCGCCGATGGGCTAAAACTCGATTTTTAATATATTACGTCCTTAATTTTTTTATATATATTTAACCATTTGTTTTTTTATAAAATTTATGTAATTATCATTTATTTTGTTGTGACTGATTTATCATTAAATGTTTTTAAGTATGACTTATATTTTATTATGTTTGTAAGAGAATAAATAAGACGAATGATTAAATGTATCTTAAAAAATCAACAACATCATATATTAAAAATATTAAAAAAACATATTTTGTATAAGTGATGACTTCATCTACATCCGGGATTCGGACATCTGTGGCGGACTCACAGGTTCTATAGTCTGGAATCTCACGATCATATACAACAGCATATTCGAATTTTCCAACATCGCATCACTAGCATTGTGCTTGTGACTTGGGACTTCACAGTTCCAATGTAAACAGAAAAAAGAAAGATCTTTTTTAGCACAAATTGTGAAAAATCTTGTATACATGTATAATTCGGAGTATATGATGACGCCACACCCAAATGGCATAAATTTGTATCCTATATTGTATACGTATACCCGGAAAGAACATTTTTTTCCAGTTTGTTTGACATCGCAAATACTAGTTGTATGTATATATCTCATCATCGTCATCATCATCAGTTTACTCTTACCTAGCTACATGTATATATGTATCAATCAATGTATGAAATGTCAGTAGTGGCAGGTTGCTACTCCGGCGGCGCGAGGTTGAGCACCATGTCGGGGCCCTTGTCGCCGGCAACGGAGAACTCGTCGGGCACCGGCACGCCCAGCTCCTCGCACACCAGCCGGACCACGCGCCGCGTCACGCCGCCCAGCGACATCTTGTTCACCGTCACGGCCATGGCGAGCCCGTGCTCCACGTCGCAGAACCCCGTCGACCCACCCATCCCGGAGTGCCCGAACGTCATCGTCACCTTGTCGCCGGCACCGCCGTAGCCGTACCTCCTGAACCCGAGCCCGAACTTGCCGTTCGGGTGGATCATGCCGGAGAAGTCGCCGACGCCCATGAACGCGTCGAGCATCTTGGTGCCGTCGCCGAACATACTGCCACCGCTGCCGCTGCCGTTCCCGACCACCGCCGACGCCACCGATCCTTCGTCGCTGCCGTCACTGGTGCGGAGCTGGGTGTACCCGTCCTTGTCAGCGACGCTGACATCATGCTGCCCATTCTTCGAACCTCCCTTCTTCTTCTTCTTCTTCTTGGACGGCATGGTGGGGAACTTTGGTGTGTGGACATGGCTGCCGAGCGGCGGCTCGGAGCCACCAGAGTGCGGCGGAGGAACGGCGCCGCCTGCTCCAAGCGCGGCGTAGTACCGAGCCAGAGCGCGCGCCGAGCAGTGGCCATTGGCAGCGGGGAGGATGGCACGGCGGATGTTGAGCGCGTTGAAGAGGACAGGTAGGCCGATGGCCATCTGAGCGACGTTGCTGAGCAACTCCTGTGGGACGTCTGGTCCGGCTCTGAATCCTGACAGCTTCTCGAGCTCCTCCATGTCGACTGTCAGTGCTGCAAGTCGAGATTCGACGCCTGACAAGGGACCAAAAATAGATGAACATCACATATTCACATGTACTAGGATATCTAGAATATAGCAGCAATTTCACTCATCAAACTTACTCTCTGTCTCATATTAACTTCATTTTTAACTCATTCCATTTGTCCTAAAATAAATTTATTTTTAGAATAATCATTACATCGGAGTTTGTGAAAGTAAGAAATAATTTAATTGATAGTAGATAAAATAAAAAATAATTGCATTGAGATTTGATAAAGTAGAGATATTCTAGTATTTTGCCTTTGTATTGGTATGTGTGGGATAGATGAAAAATAAACTTATTTTGAGACGAAAGGAGTATATAACACATGTCCAAAAGGGTGAGTACGTTTATGGAACACGTCAAAAAAGCATCCATCATTATATCACATGGAATGGCCACACACGGAGAAAATGTGTTCTTTGGACAAGCATCGATTCTCATGACTGTACTTCACATATGCATTGTAGTCTCTTTTCAAATGATCTTTGGAACAGTAATAATAGTATAATATAGCAGCAATTTTCACTCGTCAAACTTACAGTTATAGAACATAAAACATCTCGAAAAAGGTTAACATGTTTATGGACTTGTCAAAAAAAGAAACATCCATCATTATATCAATGAGTGTGCCTATTTTCTTTAGCTGAACTGGAAAGTAAGACTGTAAATAATCTGAACAACAGTTTTGTTAGTTATACCTGGAGGAATGCCAATATATAGCTCCCCCTCAATGTGAAGAGGATGAACAATGGCCTCTTCTAGGACCTCTTGAAGCTTCTTCCCAGACGCATGCTATTATTGCCAAATATCAGTGTTAGGATTCATGAAATTAAGTTCACACAAAACAGTGACATACAAACGTGCTGTTTTCGGTTATTTACCTCTAATTAATTGCTAATAGCCCATAACCAAAAAAGATAACTTGGTGGGCTTTGCATTTTATTAAGACCGTAACCAGATTAAAAATTAGTACAACTATGTGATCCCATAAAGATCCACTGATCCAGTTATTAAAAAGGTTCAGTACTCCCATTGTAAATAAAGAACTCAGTGTATGCGATGCTCGGGGGAGACATACCTCTATGATTCCACCACACAGCCAACCAAAGGATAAGTAGTGATACATTTGTTCAGAACCTGGTTCTGTTTCCGGTGTACACATGGTAATCTGGTGCAGCATCTCTTCCCAGTCGCATACCAACAACGGATCACTCTTCATCACATCTCCCAATGCATTATGTAAACCAGATGTATGATTCAGAAGATGATGGACCTTTAGTAGAAAATTGCAAATCAGAGTCTGTTAATCCCAAGAAACAGTGTTTCAAGAAACAACAAAAACAAAGAAGTTCTAGTACCTTTATTAGCTCTTTCTTGTTAGTTCCGAATTTTGGCCATATATTAGCAACAGTCTCCTCATACTTCAACTTCCTGAAAGATAACAACATGCTATCAGCCTGTCACTAATGGACTCAAAGCACGTAAAAGCCTAAAGTAGCAGAGAAAAGATGCTCAATGTTCTCTGTGGTACGGATCACTGTCAGAGATTTAGAGGGGTTGCTTGCTTTAAACAAGAATCTGATGCTTTATACATTTTAAGCACCAGAATGTAGATAATATCAAGTAATTGCGACCTGAATAACATGGATGCAACTGCAGGAAACTACATGGCACCAATCTAAGTTTTATGTTTCAACAGTAACTCACGTGTGAAGGATAGCCACCTGCACTAACATGGTTCAGCCTAATCATGGGAACACCACCACCCATTCTCCATGTCCATAGACTCACAGAAATACAGTACAACAATTTGATGCTTCAGAATAAAAGTTATTTGTGCTTGCGTGTGACTTTGCCATGTATATAAAGATGGAATATCCTTATTTTGTTAGAATGTTAGTAGATCAAGAGGATGCCTACTAAAACAGGATGGCATAATACCATGCTTGTTACTGTTAGGCCTTCTTTTTTTTTTGAGGGAAAGTTAGGCCAAATATTCTTTGATACACTAGTAAGTTATAAGATGAGGACAAGCTTGTGCAACAATTTGCATTTAACATAAGAAATCTATTCCCTCCAACTCCAAATGTAAGTGATTTTAGCCTTCTCAATTTTTTTCTAAATATAAGTCATTTTGGAACTTATAGCCACTTTTTCATCTTCACTTCCATGCTTGACCTTGGCAAATAAATGCTGGCTCTCTCAACAAATAAATGATTCATCTTTCTTGTAGTATAAGTGTAGGTAATACAGTCATTTCAGTTGTTTTCTTAATTCGTGTGCATAAGCCTAAAACGACTTATTTGGAATCTGAGGTAGTATAATGTACTGTAATACAACGGCCTGCAAACATATTTACACTAGCATGTTAAGGGAAAAAAAATTGGTATTGTGATTAAGCACTCACCCTTTGTCAACAAGCCAATGCACCATGCCAGCAGTGATACCCTTTGTCACTGAGAAAACTGGAAAGAGAGAATCAGGTTGAACAGGACGTGGATCATACTTCCCTAACGTACCAGCAGCAGTATCAATTATAACCTTTCCATCTTTATAAGCACAAACCTGGTAAAAGGAAGATTTGTAAGGCACCAATGAAGCGAAGTCGTAGCATGTAAATGAATCGCATGAGATTATCAACCTACTTGTATTCCTAAAATTTTGTTGCTTCCCAACTCAAGCAGAAGGTTCCGCAGTTTAGATTCCACCTCTGAGTTAACAGGTGAGTCATAAATCCACTGACTGTTAGCTGTGGGCCCACGCATCATACTCCTACCATCAACGAAAGCATAAATAAACAATAAGAATGCTTTATTCTAAGGCTGCTGCAAACTGTAGATAAACAGGCATCTCACCCTAGCAAAGTTGATTCAGCAAATGGCCTCATGATGTCTAGATAAACTATCTTAACATTCAGTGATGCTGATAGCCCTGCAGAAGTGCAGATATAGAAAGAATATTATTATGATACTGGATATTTCAGAGGAATGAATGAAAAAGCTTACCTCTAAGAAGATTCAACACCCTCATGAATATGATTGCATCACCAGGGAAAGCATCAACCTGAAGGCAAGAAAATGTTCATGTAACACCCATTTCTTGGTTGACAAACTAAACATAGATAAAGTAAAGGCATGCCTACTCACTGGATTGAAACGTTGAACCTCCTTTTTATTCATTTTCATCTTTTCTTGAAGTGCCTTGACATTTCGTTCTCTTTGGTCATTCAATGTCTTTATGTTCTCCTAAAGAAAAGTCATAACCAAACAGTTAATCCAAACTTCCAAATTAGTACAAAAGGAGGGATACAAATTACAATAGTGGTAGCCGCCTACCTTTGCTTCATTTGCTGTAGTGGACTGCCGAAAAAATACTGTGGCGATTTCCATAGCCTGCTCAGGCATGTCAACCCGCAGCTTAAGCCCCATCTCCGCAAAGGCTGACAGCAGTGCCACATGGTCTCCCTACACATTGACATGTTAAATATCAGAAATGTAGTTTATAGAAATTTAATCATAGCATGAGCAACTGGTTCAGTAACAGCAAAAGGTAGAATAAACCGAAGAACCTTATCTCACAAACTTTTACTTATCAAATTTTGACACTTCAAAAAACTAGTGCATGTGGTCACTTAATGTTCCAGTGCACTTTCTAAGTCCCAAAGTTGATTCAAGGAACATCAAAGCATAGTAAAGAAGAAAATAAAGATTAGTTCCAGATTCTGTCTTTGTGTTTCTTATAGCTTGTTAAATGTGATATCATCTGCCACTTTGTAATACCACTGATGAGTAAAGACTGAAAGATATGACTAAACTAGGATACAAAAAGATCACAAAGTAAACAAAAATTCATGCTTGTTATACTAAAAGATCGCATATACTCCAAAGGAAATGGCTGCAGCTTATAGATGCGAACGAGACAACCCTGTTTCATTAAGAGAAAATCCAAGAAATGCCATTGAAAAGCATCCAATTCCCAGAAATGCCATCAACAAGTGCGAGTTCCATGAAATGCCATCGTACAAGCGACTTTGACCCAGAAATGCCATCACCGTTAGGGTTCCGTTAGCAGCCCTCCGTCAAGTGCTATAGGATGAATAGTTCATTTAAAGGCGAGGGATGGACGGAACCCTAACGGTGATGGCATTTCTGGGACAAAGTCGCTTGTACAATGGCATTTCATGAAACTCGTGCTTGTTGATGGCATCTCTAGGAATTGGGCGCTTGTCAATGGCATTTCTTGGATTTTCTCTTTGATTAACTCTGTTATTTGTTCCCTTGTGTATTATCAGAAGATAAGTGTCAAACCTCAGCGCATGACAAAAACATCTTTGCTAGTGCCTGCCTCATTGATTGAGATATGCGTTTAGTGAGCCCAAAGTCAAGGAGAATTGGCTTGTGTGGAGGTTCCTTGCTCACAAGAAAATTGCCTACAGAAAAATAATGCATTGTCAGCACAAATATATTTGCAAGAATTACAGATGGAGAATCAAACAATTGAGGTGACAGGATCCCTTCAAGGCACATAAAATTAAAATACCAGGATGAGGATCGCCGTTGAAGAAGCCATCAACGTATATTTGATGAGCATATGCACGGGTTATCTCCTCCACAAGTCTTTGCTTATCAACACCATATGCTTCTAACGAGTCATTGTCATTCAAACGAATTCCATCCATATATTGCAAAATTAGAACCTTATCAGTTGACTGGTACACAAAGAAGAATGGATTAGATGATCTGTCAACTGAACTGGAAAAACTGACACAATGACAAACAGGATGAAGTAAAAGAACTCAGACCTGAATAACTTCTGGAATCAGTACGTCAACAGCACTAGAAACAGCACCACTCTCGCATTCGGTTTTCCGACTAAGATTACTGGAGACAGCCTTTGTGTTCTCTAAAATTAAAGATTTTATAGCATACATTATCATGATCATCTGTTCATAAGTGACTAGACCTTTACTTTTAAGAAAATATGGATGAGTCACAAGAGCATGCATGTTCTTTTATATGGAGAGAGGAGTATGAGAACTGAAAGGGGCAATTACCTGCTTCATGGTTGAAATCAAGTTCCTTTGGTGCCTCCTTGCACCATTCATCTATCATCGGGTTAAAATTATACTGAGGTTCTGCCCATGCAATCCATTCAACTAATGATTTTGCATTCTTCAAATCCTGACAACAATAAGAAAATGATATAGCAATCCTGCGCATTTTACATAAGTCTTTTTTTTTCAGAAAAGAGGCAAACCTCTAATATGATCTCTTTGATACCATTGTGTTGGATTTTCACAACTACTTCTCTGCCATCTACAAGAGTTGCACGATGAACCTGTGCTATCTGACAAAAGTACATGAAGACTCATATGAACACACTACGAATTTCCATCAGATGAAAGGAGGTCCATTCCGATACAACAGAACTTACTGATGCAGTTGCTAGAGGATCCAGCACAAAATTAGCAAATAGATCATTCATGGGTTTCCCAAGTTCTTTCTCTATGGTTCCGCGAACCTGCACATGAGAGACAAGAATTGAGTTAATGATAAATTACTACGATTAGGTACATGTTAATATTTGGGTTTACTACAGATGAAGCAAATTAGTTATAAGGATGAACCTCTTCAAGAGGGCGGGGAGGAAGCGAGTCCTGCAACTGTTTGAGGACATTTATGTAGGGTTCAGGCAGCACATCTGCTCTTGTAGATAAATATTGTCCCATTTTCACCCATAAACCTTCTAACTCTATCATCAGGTTGAGAACACGACGAGCATTTCGCTCGTGTGTTTTTGTCCATATAGCATCCTTTTTACTAGCGCCAACCCATTTAACTCTCTTCTGAACTGCCTGCTTGTACCTCAAGAAGATGTTAATCTGCTTCTACTAGTAGAATGGATGAGACTTTTTATTGAAAGAACAGCATAAAGAAGTGATACAACCACACCTTATAGTCGAAGTATATAAACAAGGCCATGGAAAAAACTTTGAGGCGCCTGGTTAAGGTGTTTCCCCATCCCATTAGAAGTCAGCACAACAGCAGAAGAGATAACAAAAAAAAACTGAAACACCGTAGTTAACAACACTAGGCTCCCAGCAGGACGATTGTTCTTCTGCAATGTCACAAGTACAAGAAGGCATATCCAAATCAGCATTCCTTCGTTACTACCAATCACATAATCGGTTCAAAATTCATAGAAAAGACTGTTCGTCTGTTCTTGACAAGTCAAGACAAAATAACGAATTCGCACGACAGGTTGTATTTGCATTAAGTCAGACAAAGACAGTTTAAGGAGAGCAATAAAGTCTATAGCTAGAAAGAATACAGGTTTCTCACACCACATGCTTGTCATGACAAAGGGATGAACAAGCAGTTTCCAAGGAAACACCCCCTCCTACTACTACATCAGATGGTAGGTAGTGGAGACTACTTTTGCAGTAGAGCAGAAGAAAACAACAACTAGCTTGTAGTATTAACGTCTTAACTTAAAAGCAACGATTTTTTTTTGCCTGATCACTTCAAATTGAGCGGATAAAACCCTCGGATATCCTCTGGGCATCCACAATTCCACAACTTTATTACCTCAGAATCGAATCTAAATCAGGGGCAAACGACCTAACGTGGGGGGGCATATACAAACAACGAGTTCAGCTGAACTCCAAAAGAACTCTTTTTTTCCAAACAATCTTCTACCTTACTGCACTACGCATCACAGAAACCCTGAAGAAACCGGATTTAGTAATGGGAGGGGACGAAATCAACTCGATCCGAACAAGAAGAAGAAACACACCGAGGACGACGACGAAGAACGAAGTGGCCGCGGGGTCGAGGGGAGGAAGCCGTCCACACACACCGCGCCTCCGGAGACCTTCGTACCGGTGGTGCCGCGCGCGAGCGCAGGGAGGCGAGGTGGGGGAGAAGGCCGCGGCCGTGCCTGACACCGCCGGGAAGAGGAAGAGGGGGAGACGGAGAGCTCAGACAGAGGTGAGGGAAGAAGGGAGGGGGAGATAGATGGAGGGGAGCAGGGGCAATTTTGGCAAAAAAATATTTTTTTTCTAGTTTTCTCAGTCTTTTATAATTTTATTTAATTGAAAAAAATTCTTGACACTGTCAAAACTAGTTTCCCTCCAAACCGGTAGCAAAGTATACATTTAACAATCATATAGAAGTACTTTCTCCGTTACTTTATATTTTTTTGTCCCATAATACGAGATGTGACACATTACAGTATTATGAATCTTGACGGTGTCATATCTTGTACTGATTTGTTTTTTTATGAGACGGAGAAAGTGCTTATCACCCAATACTATTCGTATTTAAACTTTTGCCATTTATTTTTTTAAAAAAAGGTAAATATTTAAATATATATCATTTTATCAAATTGCATTAACTTTTTTTCATAATAAAATTTAAAAATTACGAAGTTACAACCGTGCTAATCAATTACTCAATTTGTGATGATTATATAGGAACATTCGTATCATTTTTAGACCCTCTTTAAAACGCGAGAAGGAGAAAAACTTAGAAACTAAAGTAGTATGTTTTTTCAATACTATAGGAATTGAAAACACGGGAAACGGAAATAGAAGGAAATTAATTGCATCATAGGAAAGATTGAACCAAAGAATTCCAATAGGTATTACTCCTTGCTTATTACTATCAAAGATGCCTATAGAAAAACCTATGGGAATTGAATCATCCAAAGATCCATTGCCAATCCTCCATTTTAGAGGGGTACTTAATGGTTTTGAGAATTAATATAAACTTTTTGGGGAGGAGGATTATAAGTTTTTTTCTGGGTGAAACTGTAAGCATCTAATGTCATGTTTGTATAAAAGAAGCATAGTTTATCCCTTTTTTTTGTACTGTTTGGCTATAAAGAGGTGAAATTTTAGGCAGAATTTGTTCCTGAGAGAGATGGGAGAATCTATCTTATGTCTCATTTGGATATGACATATGAGCATCCATGAATATATAATCATTTAAGTGGAAAACAAACAAACCAACACCTTAAACAAAGCTAAAATAGGTCAGTCATTGATATAAATAGCTAAGAGCAAGATGGAATCGAACTCAATGTGAATACACAAGACGCAATAAAATAACCAGTATTACTTCTTGTTATGGCCAAGATAGTTGCGAATTAATCGTTGTAGCAGCCCAAAAAAAATCAAGATTTTAGAAGGCTTTAACAACAGTAAACTGATGGCAGGAGAGGGAGGAAAAAAAAAAGACGAGAGGGCAACAAAAGTACCAAAAATTCAGATGGACAGTCCATAGTTTTTCTTTTTTTTTTTGAAAAAGACCAGTCCATGGAATTAAGCTGCCTACTTCAATGAGCAAGTAGACTGCACACAGCTCCTGGGAAACTTCTTGGCCAATTTCTTGACATACTACGTTGCTGTCGGCTTGTCGCTGTCTCTTTTATGGTGCACCTATATTGTATTTTCCCCAATTTTCATTTACCCTTTCGCAAGTCTCAAATTGATTCGATCCTAGAATAAGAGGAGAAGGAAATGGAGACGCGTCGAAGGCTCTGAACATGCAGTAATCCGTCCTTTTTTCCAATGGGATATGATCAAGGTCAGACTGAAAATGTGGGTTCATGAAAAGTCTGCAAAGGCGGACACTGACTTCTCTCCTCATACACACTGCCAATTCCAACAGCTAAGTTCATGAAAAAACTACGGCGACCACTCGAGGAGATAGTCTTTCTGCCCCTCGAGAGAGAATGTACACTCGTTTTGTACATGTCACCAAATATTCATTAATATTTTTTTGTGTATATAAGATGGATCAATATGCAGAGGGATATAGATATCAATATGCAGAGCGCTGTAGAGACCGATGTGCAGCTGAGTTCTTGAGAGTGTGTTGGGTGCGTACGAAAAACGGAACGGTCTATTAGCGCGTGATTAATCATGTATTTGCTATTTTTTTTTCAAAAATGGATCAATATAATTTTTTAAAGCAACTTTCGTATAGAAACTTTTTGCAAAAAACACATCGTTTAGCGATTTGAAAAACGTGCGCGTGAAACATGAGAGAGATGAGTTAGGAAATTTCAGATAAGTGTATATCATGACTCATGACATAGTGCAGAAATTTCAGATATCACATATTGTTTGAGTCGAGTGATAGCATGCAGCGAATATCTGATGAAAGATAGACAAACAGGGACTACAGGGGGCACTAATAAAGTAATAACCAGGTAGTTGAAATTGCATGGCACTACAAATTAAAGGAACTGATTCATTTCTAATGTCACCATTAAGAACTTGTTCCTTTTGAAAGTCATTATATAAAGCATGATATTCTGAACTTAGGAGGAAAGCATAAGACCTTATGCATAAAGTTTATAAACACATGGTACCATTTCAAAGTCGAGAATAGAGATCATTGGTGTCCAGTTCAGTACTCAGTTGGGTAGTTCACCCACTTGACCCATGCAGTTCCTGTTTATCTGTCTTTTTCATCAGGAATTGATGCCCAATTGCCCATATTACCATCACTCAAACTCAACTATTATATGCTTGATGTACTATATTTTAGCATCCTTCTGTTTTCACAGACAGAAGTTTGCAGAGAAGAACCACACCTACCAAGTGACAAGATCACGAGAGCGCATGTAAACTGCAAAGCCCAAGCCAAGTTGGGCCGGAATGGGATTCTGACGTACTTATGGAAATATTTTTCAGTAGGAAATTACTATGCATACGACACAACTGTCAGACTCACGTAGAACTGAAATTGATCAACGGTTGTACACGGATGCAAAGCATACGAACATACTCTTATTTGATTGATCTATAGTTGCATGTCTCTAATTGTACAATTCAATGAATTGTACAACTGGGTCGTAGATATAGAGGTACCAGTAATATTGTCAACTGAGGCAGCACTTACATGGCAATACATGGACACATTTTGTTTCTTTAAAGAACAACGTAGAGGACATATTGACAGTGTGCAGCACCTAGCAATTGTATTTGACTACATCCTGTCATTCGATCTTCATCTCATCAGTGTTTGTAGATTGCACCCCACATTCCTATTACAGAGTTCAGACAACACCATTGCTAGATGCTTTCTCGCAGTGTCTGCTTATGAAGAACAGATATTTTTATATTTCAAAAGAGCCTCTGATTTAATATCTGGTATTTGGTACTTTTATCGCAATCAAGAATAGATTTTGGTAACTTGATTATAACTTTCTGTTGATGCAAAATACAACATAACAGAAATATGAAATAGAACGGAAGTAACATAGATATAGCCAGCATTCCAGAACACAATTTCTCTTAAGAAGATTTCACAGGTTCACAAGCCTCTGGTTCATATGCATAGAACAACAAAACTACTGCAAGAACACCATGACCAATTTGTGGGATACAAGCAAAGTGATATCTAATCGAAGAGGGAGAATCCGAGGTCGTCCTCGCTTTCTTCCTTCTCTTCTTCCTTCTTCTCCTCGGCCTTGGGGGCCTCGGCAGCAGCTCCACTGGCAGCAGCACCAGCAGCAGCACCTCCACCAATCGCGGCACCACCACCAACGGCACCAATGATCACCTGTATGAGAATTGTGGTCAGCACTACATAAAATGGTATAACTTATGAATGCCGAGTATAGCTTTGGTTGATGCACTAGTCATCAACATTAACAGGTAATGGCATGCTAGGCTACCAACAGCTAGAATTGACTTCACATATACATTGGTTACTTCGTGACATAAATTACCGATAAACAGCAAGAGAACCGATAAGAATCCAATGTAAGATCACAGAGCCACATGCAGTCATGCTAAGAATTATACTAAAATCTACAGCTGCCAATTTCAATTATCTGGCTAGATAATTAGGCTGCTTCAGCTTATTCATATTAGTCAAACAATTTTCTCTCTTACTAAGGTGAGCTTTGTGTCAAAGCCCACATATATTTTCTGGGATCTAAACAAGAACCATGTCCACCTGTATAAATAGCAAAACAGCTAGACACAGCTATAAGGCACAATCTTGCCCAAATAAAAATACACATGAACAAATGATGCTGATGGCAATGCTGACCACATGATCAGAAGGTGAACCTCTGGATTAAACTAGCATTGTAATTGCACTACAAAGCAACAAAGACTAAAAATTTGTGTATCATCACTCTGTTGACTGCAAACTGCAACGAGATGCATTTGAACGGCTACATAACAAGGACATAATATCACCAAACATGAATTGGACATGACACAGCAACTTACCCATCAATCAATGCAAAATATCGCATATCTGAAATAAATGAGCTATTTAGATCCAGCTAGAACACTAAACGACGGCTAGCTCATGAATCACAAGAGACGATTTTTTATAGCCTAGCAAGAAGTAATCTACGCATATTAATAACGAGCAAGAACTAGGCAAGCGTCTACAGTCAGATCAGCAGCCGGACACGAAGAGATGGGGGAACAGAGAGCAGGGCGCGATGGGAAGGGGAGCAGACCTGGAATACGGCGGAGCTGGGCGAGACCATGGAGAAGGAGGACTGGACTCCGGCGGCCGAGTCGGCGGCGGACGCGGCGGCGACGAGGCGGCGCTGCAGCTCGTAGGGTGTGGCGGCGGAGGCCTCCAGCTCGCCCTTGAGCTGCTTGGCCGTCCACTCGTCGCCGGAGCTCCGGCACACGAAGGTGTAGACGCCCATGTCTGCTTGCGCTTCGCGGCGGCGGAGTTGGAGGATTCGGGAGGTTGGAGAGGCGAGATCGAAACCCTAGCTGGGTTTCCCGAGCTTATGTAGTGGTGTTCTGGGCCAGCCGAAAAGCCCATGTATAACCTCTTCCAAATTTTGGCCCAGCCCAATTGCAAAAACATACCAAACCACCTCTACTCTATATTTTTCGTTCCTCTACTTTCGGCCAGTCCAATACATCGTAGAAAGATTAAAGCTGCACTAAAGGGAAAAAAAAGGGTTAAGTTCTAAAAAAGGAAACAGGTTTAGTTCCTTCCATTCCATGTTCTCTTTCCCTTTTAAAGTGGCCAATATTGATTTTGATAATCAAAATGTCTATCTAGTATGGTATTATCTATTTCATAATGTAATTATGATTGCTCTTTTATGTAAATTCACTCCTTTCCTATTGATTAGGATTGCAAGACTATCTTTTTAGTGTGGGATTGTTCTTTTCGTAATATTATTATAATTGCAAGTTTCTGCAAGTTCATTCCATGGTTGTAGGGATATCATTATGAACTTAAGTAATCTATGTTGTAAACGAGCTTGTAGACAGCCATGTCTTTTTCACAATATCATTTCCAAAAAAATAATTGCAATTTCTGCAAAATCATTTCTTTCATGGTTGTAGGATATCTCTTTGAACTTAAGTAATATGTGTCGCAAATGAGCGTGTAGGCAGCCAAAAGATATGTTTTGATTTCAAGTGCCCATAAGTTTTTTTTTTGTTGAGTTCATTAATGTTGATGATGATCAATACTTTTACTGTACTGTGTCATGGTATGTTTGACATATGATTGCATCATTTTTTCAAATAAAATGTGTAAATGCTTCTTTTTTTTCTGTTTTGATGCTAACTTTGTTTCTTTTTGCCTGTCTTTAATACACAAATACACAAATACAAATATCTTAAATCCTCTCGCATATTTCTTGGAGTTTGTGTGAAGGTTATCTTTTGATTTAGGGGTGGTTTATCATCTCTCTCCTCACTTCTCTCTTTCACCTCATCTTTTAGGGGCAGCATATGGTGCATTATAGCACTTGCCCTGATGGGTGAATGCAAGCTGGAGTGATAAAAATGCTTGTCATGCTTGTAATTTTGCATTACTCGGGGGTATTCTGGTATAGCTTCTCTTTTGCTACAATAATTGTAATGTGTTCATTCAGATGGGCGTTGGCTGAGAGATCGTAGCAAAGTCACTATATATGTACTTGTTGAGATAGGCCAAGATGCCATGTTTAACCAAGGACAGTCTGTTGAAAAGGAAGTAGTACAAGTGTGTTCTTTGCTACTGCTACTTGTGTGTCGGCACTTTCTTTTCTTCCCCCCCCCCCCCCCCCCCCCCCCCAAAATGTACCCTGTGAACATCAAAATGACGTTGATATGGATGAAGCAACGAACTCAGCAAGCACGTGTAAAGTTTATGCAGATGTATTTGTTTCAACTGAAAGCAAGTCCTATTTCCAGACCGGATTGGGATTCTCTGACTTCACACGGCCATAACTTTGGAATTTCCTCAGCCGTCCGATCCACAGCGAACGGACGGCCCCCGTGGCGATGCCGCCAGAGAGAGGTGGAGGATGGCGGCGTCAAGCCATCGGAGGCGACTGGCTCGTCGCCCAACGTCAGTGTTGCGCCATCGGCGATGGCCGTCGGGGCGAGAGCTAGGGAGATGACCTCCACACCGTCGGCCGTCGAGGAGGTGGCCGACGGCCTGCTGCCTATCGCCGGCACCCTGCCGCAGCGCCAGACGGCGTCGCCGTGGAGAGTAGCGACAAGGATCGGGGAGGAGGAAGCCGGAGACAGGGGGGTGGGATGGCCGCTGCATCGTTCGGGGAGGTGGCCGACGGCCTCATGCCTGACGCTGGCGCCATGCCGCGCCAGATGGCATCATCGGGAGAGAGCCGGTGATGAGGAAGCCGGCAGGACGAGGGTAGCCAGAGACCCGTCGCCGGGGTCCCTTCTCGTCGACCGCCGGGGACGGGGTGCTGGCGACGTGGCCACGTCAACGTCGGGGGCTATCAGCATGACCCCAACATGGCCTCCTGGGTTGCGGGCCCCTGGTCCACCACCACCGGCCTAGCAGGTGGCCCAACGAGGGGGAAGACCCAAAGAGGCAAGACGGCCCAGAACGGAGAGATGGCAGCCCAACCCACAATGACAACCCAGAAATTGGTGTCGGCCCATCCAGTCGGGATGGAGACGGGCCAAGTCCAGAGTGTATAAGAGTCCACTTGGAAGCATCAAGAAGGCCCGCCTCAATCCTCATGTGATCGATGGGGGAGTGTGGCGTCCTAGCCCAGCGGTCTGTGGCCCGGGAGAGAGGTCGGCCTGGTTGCGATGCGGCCCAGCAAGGGGGGATGGAATGGCCGCGCGGACCGGCTCAGACAGCCCAGCAGCCTCAAGCCCTAGCAAGCCACAAGGAGGAGAGGGAATCGCTAGGTTGTCGCAAGAAGAGACAAGAGGAGAGGTGAAAAGCAAAAGCGGCGTTCGCTGTCGCCGGCGAGGGAGCCACGCCAAAAACTGCCAGGGGGATAGACGGGGAGACGGAGGAGCCATTTGAACGGTGGCCCCCCAGTCTCCACGCTCAGCGCCGCCCGAGACGCCGCCAACACCGCCACACGTGCGCCGCCAGAGACGCCGCCAACACTGACCATGCCTCCCAAGCACCGCTGGAGAACACAACCACAACCAACATTTGCTGGCGAAGGCTGGCCAGGGAAGGGAACCTCGCCACCAGTCGGGCCACACGACGAACGACCACCATGTCCACTATCGCTGCCGCCAGACGGGTCGTTGCCACTGTCGCCTAGAGGAAGCCGTGCTGCCTCAGAGGGTGTCACCGAGAGGCACTCCACCAAGCACACCCAGACGAACACCTCATACCGGAGCAAACTCCCCTCAGAGAGGACGGTGAGGCGTGGATTGGCGGCCGAGCCGGTCGGCAACACCGGCTCGGGGATGAGCAGAAGACGCTTCTTCGGGATGAGGGCGGAATCATGTGGCCAAGCAGAGATCAGGAGGAGCCGGTAGTCGTCGGGTCGCACGGACGCCGCGTCCAAGGAGATGAGCCGACACAGTGCGATGAGTGTCGCCGCTATGATGCGTTCTATGCGTGCGCTGGGACACCCTCAAGGTCGAGCAAGACCTAAAACGACATAGAGAAGGCGGACGTCGTCGCCTGCCTCGTGCACGGCTGGAGGAAGAGTTGATAGGCGGATGCCAAAATTAGGGAACGCAAGAGCGCGAGGTCCCTATCACCGGAGTTGGAGAAGATGAAGAGGAAGTGGTTGGGTTGTGCACGGTGCACCAAAAACCGACAAACGGGACATGCAGGGCGGCCGACATCGCCGCGGCGGCGTCGCCGGCGGACAACGCCATGTCCAGGCCGCCTACCCGGACGAAGGGAGCATGCCGGAGCCGGCCCTCCTCCTCGTTGATCTACGTCGAGCGCTCGATCACGCACAACGAGCCCTCTGCCCGGAGCCCCGGGAGCCCCGCCGTGCCGAGAAGGAGAGACGGAGGAGAGGGAGCCAGCGCCGGCACGCTGAAACAGAGAGGTGGGGAAGAGAGAGCCAGCGCCGCAACCGGAGGGGGCAGCATCGGAGGGGGTGGTGGCACGGCGTGGGAGAACGCGACAGCCACCCTGTGACTCGGACGATGAGCCCGGGCCGCGGGGACGCTTGCAGTCATGCGCGACATGGCGAAGGCCCTTGCAACACCGGCAGTGGACAGGGAGGCGGCATGTGGCGATACGATGCGTCGTCGACAGGCAGTTGAGGTAGCAATCTTGCAGCTCCGGCGGAATCCCCTTGCGCCCCTCCGACGAGGGTGGCTTGGCAGAGGCCCCATCATGAGCTGGTGGCCGTGGCCAGTGGCGGCGTCGCCGATGCCCCGGTTGCGAGTCCCCCACCGGCGTCAGGGTCATCCCCAGGACACCCTCGAAAATGGTGGCCAGGGGAGGCGAGGTGCGCGTCGAGTGAGCCCGCCGCGGAGCGATGGCCGCGCGTGGCCGACGGGGCGCGAGTGGCGGCGCGGGCGCAGGACAGCACCACCGAGCGTGGCGGGTGGCACAGCGACACGACCGCAAGCGGGAGGGGACGTCATGGCGATGGGGCAGACGGGGCAGACGGGGACAAGGGTGTAGCAATCGGGGAAGCTGGCCGCACCACGCGGCAGCCGCCGTGTGACGTCGAGATAGGCAGGGGGGACAAAGAAGAGGAGGGAGAGAGGGGGATGCCGTGGAACATGGACAGCGACGGGGAGAGATCAATCCGCGAGGTCGGTGAGTCCGGCCGCCCCTCGTCACCGGAGGACGCCGGGACAACAACCATTGAGTGGAGCAACATGGCGGTGGGCGTCGAGGCCAGAGCGGCGGTCGGCGCAGGAGCGGNGCCGCCGGAGCCAGAGTGGCAGCCGGCACAGAGTGGCGGTGGCCACCGACGCGGGTGCGGGTGGTGACGCGGCTAATTCCTTGTCACCTTTTCCTCCTACAATTTTTGTTGAAACGAATCGCAAAGACAGTGTGAGTTTCATGTGAGTTTCATGCATTGATAAAGTTGGAAAAAAATATAAGTCTATAGTCCAGAAAGACTGTAGTCAGAAAAGAAAAAACAATCACACCACGTGTCTACGACAACACTTGCTGTGAGAGCGAAAACAAGAACGAGAGATCTTCGAAACAACGCCTCCAAGAAAGGAACTTCGCTGAGAGCATCGCCGCCACTTGCCCCGAGGAGCCAGGACAAGGTTTTCACCTGAATAAAGTAATAGGGAGAGATGAGGTTATGCAGCAATGCTCCAAGAGAAAAACGACACCCACAGACATCGTTGTTGCTGACCCGAAGGCAAAGCTTTCGCCCATAATTATTTTGCCCTTCCCAAGAAAGGTTCCTGTCACACTGTTAACACCAGAATTTGGTAAGCCCCGAAGTCCTCATCGGCCCAGGATCTATATCGGCTCAAAACTAGTATCGGCCTAGAGTTCTACATCGGCCGATGGGGGTTATTTCAAACCAACCATCAATAGCAGTCAGATTCTTGTTAGATTCGAGAAGATCTTATCCAGAGAAGACCGAATTTGAGGAGGATGCGGCTTGTATCTTTTAATTAGGATAAGTTTGTTAGTTTCCTTCTTATCTTTAGGAAAGTTTGAGTCGTATTCTGTTAGGATTTTTGTTAGCCTATGGGTATAAATGTGTAAGCCCGTAGTTCATGTAATTGTCATCTCACGATCAATACAACTTCGGCGTATCGCCAACCTTTACTTTTCGTCTTCTTCAGCGAGTTCATGCCCTTCTCACGAGGGGTAAGTCTCGTTATGGTTGCCTGCGCTGTCGGGGCTAGGGCTTCGACGTTCTGATCTCGTCAACGTAAGCATCTATTATCATATATTTTAGTTAATCTGGTTTGGTGTCTCGATTTAATCATATCGGCCAAGATTTGTTTTAGGGTTTACGCCGGTATCGAATAAATCACTTCACTAGATTAGATTGGCTAAGGTATCCACCATCCTGAAAATCAGTCAAGGGCTTGATTGTCTAGGTCTTGCGTTTCTTTTCATACTTAGTGCTGCATCAGTTCGGTTTGACCTACTAAGTCGTGATTAGAACCGTAATCTCTAGCCTGCTTGTTGACTGCCAATAAGGGTTTCATCGGGGTTTCAGCCGGTGAGTTATCTGGATGTTGCATCGGCCCAAGAGTTTTACATATAGATTGAATCAGGCCGATGGCAACAGAGTATTCATTGTTTATCTGCTTATTGAGAGTTTATGCCATCGGACTTCTGGCCGATGCGTGCTTTAATCTTCAGATCAATATTTATTTTATATTTGGATTATGCTATATCACATTGCTACATCATCATGTTATCGTCGGCCGATCGCCTCTATATAGATGTTTGCTTAGTATACAGCCGATGGTTCGAAACCCTAACTACATCAGCTGGTACCGGCATCGGCTGGGATTGTGCCATCGGCCCATCGGCTGATCGGTTGTTTTGGCTATCGGTCTATCGGCCGATACGTTTTTGCCCTATCGGCTTATCGGCTGATAGACCTTCTGTTCTGCTATTTTGCATATCTTGTCAGTGGCAGGATCAAACTGACTGGCACACCTGCGCTTCATCAATTTTAGGACCTGCACTGGAGTTAAGCAAATCTCCCAGGCCTTCGTGTGTCCGCGCGCCGGGTCCACATCGGCGGTACAGATTTGGCGTCAACACACACTCCGCTGCCACCACCGTTCAAAAACCTTCAACGTGCGGCCACCGCGCCAACGCCTCACCTCTGGCCGGCCATCATGAAGGGGTTCGACCCCCGACGCGCTCTAGCTGCATCCACGCTGAAAGGACTGATGTCGCCTAGAGGGGGGGTGAATAGGTGTTCCTAAAAAAATTATCACAACTTCATAGCATATTAGAAAGATGAACACTTTCGGTTCAAATCGGAACTTCCGATATGGGATTGGAAGTTCCCGTCTCAACAGAAAAGTTCGGCGGATAACAGAATAAAACACTAGCTATGAAATTGTAGCTCGAACAAACAAAATGTAAATGAATCAAAAGGTGACAAACAAGGTATCCAAGCAAGATATTAGGTCACCAACTATATCATTTAAGCATACAAGTGGATCGGGTTAAAACAAGCTCAAGTACAATATGAGAGAAGGCAAGAATGAGCAAACCAAGAGAGGAGATGCGTGATTTGTTTCCCGAAGTTCGGATCCACGGATCCTACGTCTCTGTTGAGGGGCCACAAAGGCCGGGTCTATTTCAACCCTTTCCTCACGAGGTTGCACAAATGCACTCCTCGATTTCACTCTTGATTTCTTCCCTTGCGGAGGCGAAATCGAAGCCTTCACAAACTTTCCGAGGCACACCACAACCTTGGGTTCTCACCGGCGACGCTTAGCCATCTAGGAGACCTTAGTCTCCAAGAGTAACAAACACAATCGAAGATTTGCTTGCTATGAACTCTAGTGCTCAAAGTATGGAGGGAAGCTCACTAGCTCTCAACTTCTCAATCTCTTAATCCAACTCTCTTCCCTTCTCAAATCCCTCTCACAAAGAGACATCACAAAGGTAGGGAAATGGGCAAGGCTATTTGGCTTTGGATGTGTCTAATAATACCCAAGAATAGCAGTCACTCAAAGGAGGGGTGGAGGAGTTTATATACCCGAGCCTTTCAAAACTAGCCATTGGAGGCCAAGATTCCATTTTTCGGAATTTCCGAAATGCATTTTCGGACAAGTCCGAAAATCAACAGAAGACAATCTCAGTTTCGCAGACATTTTCGGAATTTTCGAAAATTTTTTGGACTTTCCAAAATATTTTCGGAATTTCCGATATTTTTTTCGAATTTCTAAAAACACCAGGAAAAACGGCCATAACTTTTTGCTCAGAAGTCTGTTTTTGATGAACTTGGACTCTATGGAAAGCTCACTCAGAGAACTACCCAACTTGACCAAAAGTAAGGTCTAAAGCCACTCAAAGGATAGGTTAAAACTTAGATTTCTCTCAAGGTAGCACTAGGATAGGTCACTTTGAGCACCGAGACATACATAAACATATGGACGTTGCATCCCTCTTGATAGTACGACATTCCTACACTCAAAAGTAAATAGGAAGAGAATTATACTAATAGGAATGCCTTCTTTCCATCTTCATTTCTTTGTCTTAAGGAACGCCAATGCAAAAACCGTTTCACCATATATTCTTCAAATGATTAATGCGATTACTTGTAGTTTCAAATGACCTCGCACGGTGCATCATGACAAAGTCGTCACTCGTCCTTCACCATCGGATTTGGTTCTTCGGCGCCAAGCTTCATGTTTGCCTTTCACCACCGCATGGTCCATCGCGACCGAGTATCGCTTGCCTTTCACCGTCTTGCCATAGTAGCCACTTTGTATCCCACGTATTCAATATCTTCGCTTTGTTATCCTTAGTACCTTTAGGTGTAATCATATCTTTCTTGAGTATCAACTCAATTTTCAATTTTGGGACCTAATTCTCTCATTCAATTCAATGAAATTGTTAATCCCAATGATCCGGTTGTTAACCTTTACTTGTTGACCAATCGATTACATGTATAAAATGATATAAATAAATGATGAGTATTAATCAACACCACAAGTGTCATATACTCAAATATATGCTCAAATGTAAAGATCCCAATTAAATGAAAGTAAATAACTTGGATCAATTACATGCATAACTAAGCTATAGGATTTGCTCTCCTAAATGTATGCATACAAAATGTTTGTGTGAAGCAAGAGTATGCATAAAAAGATATGAAACATTGGGAGCTTATCCTATACAGGAATAGAAGACATTTATCAAATATAGACAATAAAATAAAGACATACGTTCATTATCTTCATTTTCTCAATGTAAAGAGACTAAACAAGATATGACTCAAACAAAACATTAGTCTCACATGCATATGAAATCACATGGAAATATCATATATGATTAATATATGCATAGAGAGGAGGAATGATACATATAACTTGATCTCCGTGCACTTCATCTTTGTTGTGATTTAGGTCCACCATTAACGAATATTTCTATCTCAACTCATATGAAATCCGTGAACCATTTCTCACAATTTTCACTTCCATATCCACATGAGACTAGGAAAAAGAAAATGGTTATAAAAATATTAGTCTCGTATAATTGGATTTATCATTAATCACCAAAACCAAATTAATGACACTTAAACTTTCACACGCAATTGGGTTGGATGGGGAGATGGTGAGAGAGAAGAATGGATCACCTCTCCCAAACACTAGCCCGTCCGACGTGGCCATCTTTTGTTGGTAAAGGCGCCGTCGCAAGAGGACAATGTCTGGATTGAGGCCCATCGAAGAACCGCAGCACCTCTGTAACGCCCCGATTTTCGTCCCATTGAAAAATCTATTTTATTAAAAATCCTATTCTCAAAATTTGGTTCTTTGAGTGTATTTAGAATTTTGTGCTAAAGATCTCAATTGATTCATTTCCTTGTGAACCCAAAATCTTGATCATGATATCTTCTCCCAAAATTAAATTCGTATTATTCGAAGTTTGAGTTTTTCCTCCTAAACCTTTCCAAAAATTCGTATGGTTGAAATTTCGATTTCGTGATTTTTAACTGTGTCGTCAAATAATCTCCTTTTCATTCAGAGAGTCTAAAAATATTTATTTTTAGACATCAACTACCTGACAAATATTTATTCTACGTATGCGTATCAAAAGCAATATTTTTGTGCACGTAAAACCTAAAATCAATGGTCGTTATTTCCGTTGGATTTAATCGCGCACCGACGGAACCAGCGAAAACCATAATTTTCCTTCTATCTTTCTCTTCCAAATAAAATCCCCGCGTTCGGATTTTGGAAGCCGAATCGTGTCCTAAATTATCCCTCCATTTTTCTATCTGTTCTAAATTATTTTGTTTGAAGCTTTACTCGCTCTATTCGTCGCAAATTATTATTCCAAAACCAGAGCCCATCCAAACAAATTCTCTATCTGTGAAAAAAATCCGAAACAAATCCCTAGAATTTTCAGTCCAGTTACAGTTCCGTTTTCAAGTCCAATGGGATATTCACAGCCATGAGTTATGGTTCCTTTTTCAAGTCCAAAGGGATATTCACAGCGACGGACAAAAATGTCAGTATACAGGCATACATGCACAAATTTCCTCCTCTGTCTTCCCTGCTCTTTCTCCTGACACCCATTTAAAACCCCCTGACAATCATTAATCACATGCCAACAAATAAACAGGCAGCAGCAGAGGGAAGTTTGTCCACCGTCAATTTCTTCTCGTGCTCCCTGTCCAGAGCTCCATTGCACCACTGAGCAAGCTTAGAGGCAGTAGTCCACACCGAAAGCAAATGCCAAGTCCACCGTGCAGCACCGGCCACCGTCCTCACCCTCCTGTGCTGCCCTGCCGTTGACGTCAGCCGAGCAGGGCAGTCGGCCCCGCTCGACTGAGCCGCCTTCGTTGTCATCCGCCGGTGTTCGTCGTCATCCGCCGGCCGCGACGGCTATAAAAGCCGTCATTTTACGCTCCGCCCGGCCTCTCCCTTCCTGCTCCTGTACTGCCGGCCGAGTCAAGCCGACGTCGTGCCGCAACTGCCGAGCAGCCGCACCGCGTCGCGCTTGGCCAAGCCGCCGCCATCGTCTGGCACCCGGCCGCAAGCCCCGGCGTGCCGTCTCCCGGCTGTGCCGCCCAGGCCGTGCCGTCGAGCCGCCTGGCCCGGCTGACGCCTTGGCGCCGCCGAGCCCAGCCGTCTCCCCCGCTGCCACCCACCACGCCGTCTGGCCAGCAGCCTGTTGCGCGCCGCGTCACTGCCACCCGCGCGTCGTCCCACGCGCCGGCGCCGCCCCGCGTGCCCCAGCCGCTGCGGCGCTGCCGCGCCCCAGCCAAGCCGCGCGCCACCACCCTCCCCTGCCGCGCACGCCACCCGGCCGCCTCCCGAGCCGCCGGCGCCCTCGGCTGCCCGGCCGCAGCCGCCGCGCCGCCTGCGCGCCGCCCAGGCCGCGTCGTCGAAGCCGCCTGGCCCGGCCTCCCGGTTGAGCGCCGNGCCGCTCTGCCGCCCCGAGCCGGCGCCGCCGCGTCCGCGCGCCGCGCCGCGCCGCTCCGCCGCCCTCGCCGCGCCTCCGCCCGGCCAGCGCCCCTCCCGCTCGGCCTCTCCCCCTAGTAGAGAAGCAAAGGGAAAAGAGAGAGAGAAAGAAGGAGAGAAGGAGAGAGAAGGAAAAGATAAGAAGGAGAGAGAAGAAGAAGAGGGAAAAAAAAAGAAAAGAGAGTAAAAGAGGTGGGCCCCACTATCTCTCCACACGGGTCTCCATTGGCCGAAGACTTTGATAAAGTCTATATTGTATCCCTCTCGATGTCGGGCTAAGCCCATAAAAATCCCTACAAAGTCTGCAACTTGTCCCTCCACTTCATTGTACCAACCAGCCTGATAATATATCCACAAGTCCATATAACCTCCCTCTTGTTCCTCGGAACAAGCCCATGAAGTCCCTTATAAAAGTCTACACAACCTCCCTTCCTCCATTGAGGTGCCGACTAAAAAAGTATATATGGAGTCCCTCATCTTTTGTTGGGCCGAGCCCAAGAAATCCATCCCCTGCCAAAGCCTATATTATGTCCTTTCTCCGAATTTCGGGCTAAAAGCCCACCAGCCTAGCCCTATCTCCACCAAGTCCACCTTACGTCCCTCTGAGCCTCACAGAAAATCCATTGCCATATTTCAGAAAATCCATTAATCTTCCAAAATTCGTATCTCCCCAACCGTAAGTCCAATTGACTTCATTTAACTTTCATAATTTTTCTAAAAATGAGACCTATACAATGGCATAATTAGTTTATAATAGTTATTATCTGCTTTATAGGGTTTTGGATGTTTTTCTCTTTTCGATCGCGTAGTGGACGTTTCACAGCTGCAACGGGCGCGGATTTTCTCGAAGATTCGAAGATCAACAATAAGGTAAGCCACTCTTTGATCATATTGCTCCTAGTTTATGAAATGTGTTGAGTGCAAACTTGCATGTTTAGCGTACACAATTATTTTGATCGGCCATCGGTCTATGAGCACACGACCGACGGACCAACCTATGTAGTTGCATTATTTTCCGTAGGACTTTGTTAAACTTAACCCTTGTCACTCCACCACAGCAGTACCTTGATGCTTGCGCTCTCTGGGCGCAGGTGTCCTTTTACACCATTTGATTATATCTGGTTTATACATGGTTATCGATGTGGAAAAACTTGGGTTGTGAAAGGTTTATAAAACCCGACTCGGGGAGTCGGTGACTTTTAAAATAAAAAGGTTTTATGGGAGAAAACTTGCGGTGCGAATCCTCACCTGTGTGGTTTGGTTTCATAGTCGCGCATAAGGACCGATTCCTTTGGGTTTTACATCCGAGCATCTCAAAGTACGACCACATGGGTAGAATGGGATGCCCTTAGATGAGTAACTAGCTAAAACATAGGTGTCTAGCATGTTGGCAGGTGAGGAGCACCGGTATGGTGGAGTTTACGGCAATCTCCTACAGTGGGGATGTGTCGGGGGTCTATACAGTGGGGCCTAAGTTGATGAGGGCCTGAGACTTTCCTGATGCTTGGTGAAGAGATTTCACCCATCTCTGTGACACGGGACATTTATGGTTTGGTTAGGGAAATGCTTTGTCACGAACTTCCGGTACCGGCCAGTATCGGTGTAAGCTTCGTGTCTTGTGGGAAAAGTGTACAGTTTTACAGAGGTTTATTTGAACTGTTCGAACAGCCGTGCCCATGGTCAAAGGCGAATGTGAGGTGATGCCCATAGCGTAGATTTGTTTTTAAAACTTATTTAATAAATTAGTTCGTGGGATGAAAACCGTTACCAGAGTCCCTCTTTGTGACGGACGACCAGCCTTCGTGGTTGGGAACAGGCCTGTGTGTAACGCCCGTTTTGTCGCGACGTTAGCAGGAAAACTAATCTGCAAAAAACCCTAATTGCGAAAATTTTGCTCTTCGGTTGAGTCTTGTTGTGTGCCAAGGTCTTGTGTCTCCCCTCTCAGTTCAATCTCGGAGAAAACCGCGAAATCGGATTTCGAATCCGAGCCCTAATCCTCCCAAAACCAAACCCTCAGAAAAAGTCTAAATAACCTCCCTTGACCCGGGCCGATTTTCCCTTCCCGGCCTGTTTCCTTTTTCCCTCTTCCTTCCCTGGGCCGCCCCTGGCCCAGCCCCTCTCGGCCGAAGAAACGGGAAAGAGAGAGAAAGAAGGAAGGACGGCGCGGCTGGGGCGACGCGGCTCGGGCGCGGACCGGGCCGAGCGGCCTGGCGCGGCCCAGCGGGGGAGAAGGCGGCCGGGCAGGCGGCTGGGCCGAGACGGCCCAAGAAGAAGAGAGAGCTGGGCCGAGGCGGCCCAGGGAAAAGAAGAGGGAAAGAGGGGG
>BDMV01000006.1:46684011-46713310 GCA_008326285.1 Oryza officinalis
GTTTCGATGGAAATAACCCCATAACAAGTTAATCTGGTCCATTGAGGGCCCTTCTACACCGAGCACGTCAGGTTTAGGAACTAATTTGTGGTAGCGTGGAATGGAAAGAACGACATTGGACGGACTAAAGAACTCTCTTCAAATTCCATCTTGTCATGCATTTCCATCATAATGGATGTCGTTTTGACTGATATCTCGCAACGGAGCCATTCTACAAGGCCCTCGAGTGGCATTCACGCGTGCTACATCACGGAGCAAGCAATCTTTTCATGGGAAATGTTTAAAAACTTTGTGAATAAACACATTCCTCACCTTGTTTGGCACAACCTTTGGATAAGCGATGCGTTTAGGCAAATGTCCGTAAAGTTTCGATGGAAATAACCCCACAACAAGTTAATCTAGTCCGTTGAGGGCCCTTCTACACCGCGCACGTCAGGTTTAGGAACTAATTTGTGGTAGCGTGGCAGGGAAAGAACGACATGGGACGGGCTAAAAAATTCTCTTCAAATTCCATGTTGTCATGCATTTCCATCATAATGGATGTCGTTTTGATTGATATCTCGCAATGGAGACATTCTACAAGGCCCTCGAGTGGCACTCATGCATGCTACGTCCTGGAGCAAGCAACCTTTTCAGGGCAAAAGTTTAGGAACTTTGTGAATAAACACATTCCTCACCTTGTTTGTCACAACCTTTGGATAAGCGATGCATTTAGGGCAATGTCCTTAAAGTTTCGATGGAAATAACCCCACAACAAGTAAGTCTCGTCCGTTGAGGGCCCTTATACACTGTGCACGTCAGGTTTAGGAATTAATTTGTGGTAGCGTGGCAGGGAAAGAACGACATTGGACGGGCTAAAAAATTCTCTTCAAATTCCATGTTGTCATGCATTTCCATCATAAAGGATGTCGTTTTGACAGATATCTCGCAACGGAGACATTCTACAAGGCCCTTGAGTGGCACTCATGCGTGCTACGTCATGGAGCAAGCAACCTTTTCAGGGGAAATGTTTAGAAACTTTGTGAATAAACACATTCCTCACCTTGTTTGGCACAACCTTTGGATAAGCGATGCGTTTAGGGCAATGTCCTTAAAGTTTCGATGGAAATAACCCCAGAACAAGTTAATCTGGTCCGTTGAGGGCCCTTCTACACCGAGCACGTCAGGTTTAGCAACTAATTTGGGGTAGCGTGGCAAGGAAAGAACGACATTGGACGGGCTAAAAAACTCTCCTCAAATTCAATGTTGTCATGCATTTCCATCATAATGGATGTCGTTTTGACTAATATCTCTCAACGGAGACATTCTACAAGGCCCTTGAGTGGCACTCATGCGTGCTACGTCATGGAGCAAGCAACCTTTTCGGTGGAAATGATTAGAAACTAGGCGAATAAACACATTCCTCACCTTGTTTGGCACAACCTTTGGATAAGCGATGCGTTTTACCGCAATGTCCTTAAAGTTTCGACGGAAATAACCCCACAACAAGTTAATCTGGTCCGTTGAGGGCCCTTGTACACCGAGCACGTCAGGTTTAGGAACTAATTTGTGGTAGCGTGGCTGGGAAAGAACTACTTTGGACGGGCTAAAAAACTCACTTCAAATTCCATGTTGTCATGCATTTCAATCATAATATATGTCGTTTTGACCGATATCTCGCAACGGAGACATTCTACAGGGCCCTAGAGTGGCACTCATGCATGCTACGTCATGGAGCAAGCAACCTTTTCAGGGGAAAAGTTTAGAAACTTTGTGAATAAACACAAACCTCACCTTGTTTGTCACAACCTTTGGATAAGCGATGCGTTTAGAGCAATGTCCTTAAAGTTTCGATGGAAATTACCCCACAACAAGTTAATATGGTCCGTTGAGGGCCCTTCTACACCAAGCACGTCAGGTTTAGGAATTAATTTGTGGTAGCGTGGCAGGGAAAGTACGACATTGGACGGGCTAAAAAACTCTCTTCAAATTCAATGTTGCCATGCATTTCCATCATAATGGATGTCGTCTTAACAGATATCTCGCAACGGAGACATTCTACAAGGCCCTCGAGTAGCACTCATGCGTGCTACGTCATGGAGCAAGCAACCTTTTCAGGGGAAATGTTTAGAAACTTTGTGAATAAACACATTCCACACCTTGTTTGGCACAACCTTTGGATAAGCGATGCGTTTAGGGCAACGTCCCTAAAGTTTCGATGGAAATAAACCCACAACAAGTTAATCTGGTCCGTTGAGGGCCCTTCTACCTCGAGCACGTTAGGTTTAGGAACTAATTTGTGGTAGTGTGGCAGGGAAAGAACGACATTGGACGGGCTAAATAACTCTCTTAAAATTCCATGTTGTCATGCATTTCCATCATAATGGATGACGTTTTGACTCAAATCTCGCAACGGAGACATTCTACAAGGCCCTCGAGTAGCACTCACGCGTGCTACGTCATGGAGCAAGCAACCTTTTCAAGGGAAATGTATAGAAACTTTGTGAATAAACACATTCCTCACCTTGTTTGGCACAACCTTTGGATAAGCGATGCGTTTGGGGCAATGTCCTTAAAGTTTCGATGGAATTAACCCCACAACAAGTTAATCTGTTCCGTTGAGGGCCCTTGTACACTGAGCATGTCAGGTTTAGGACTAATTTGTGGTAGCGTGGCAGGGAAAGAACGACATTTGACGGGCTAAAGAACTCTCTTCAAATTCCATGTTGTGATGCATTTCCATCATAATGGATGTCCTTTTGACTCATATCTCGCAACGGAAACATTCTACAAGGCCCTCGAGCGGCACTCATGCGTACTAAGTCATGGAGCAAGCAACCTTTTCAGGGGAAATGTTTAGAAACTTTGTGAATAAACACATTCCTCACCTTGTTTGTCACAACCTTTGGATAAGCGATGCGTTTAGGGCAATGTCCTTAAAGTTTCGAAGGAAATGCCCCCACAACAAGTAAATCTCGTCCATTGAGGGCCCTTCTACACCGAGCACGTCAGGTTTAGGAATTAATTTGTGGTAGTGTAGCAGGGAAAGAACGACATTGGACGAGCTAAAAAACTCTCTTCAAATTCCATGTTGTCATGCATTTCCATCATAACGGATGTCGTTTTGACTCATATCCCGCAACGGAGACTTTCTACAAGGCCCTCGAGTGGCACTCATGCGTGCTACGTCATGGAGCAAGCAACATTTTCAGGGGAAATGTTTAGAAAATTTGTGAATAAACACATTCCTCACCTTGTTTGTCACAACCTTTGGATAAGTGATGCGTTTAGGGCAATGTCCTTAAAGTTTCGATGGAACTAATCCCACAACAAGTTAATATGGTTCATTGAGGGCCCTTCTACACCGAGCACGTCAGGTTTAGGAATTATTTTGTGGTAGCGTGGAATGGAAAGAACGACATTGGACAGACTAAAGAACTCTCTTCCAATTCCATCTTGTCATGCATTTCCATCATAATGGATGTCATTTTGATTGATATCTAGCAATGGAGACATTCTACAAGGCCCTCGAGTGGCACTCATGCGTGCTACGTCATAGAGCAAGCAACCTTTTCAGGGGAATAGTTTAGAAGCTTTGTGAATAAACACAATCCTCACCTTGTTTGTCACAACCTTTGGATAAGCGATGCGTTTAGGGCAATGTCCTTAAAGGTTCGATGGAAATAACACCATAACAAGTTAATCTGGTCCGTTGAGGGCCCTTCTACACCGAGCACGTCAGGTTTAGGAACTAATTTGTGGTAGCGTGGAATGGAAAGAACGACATTGGACAGACTAAAGAACTCTCTTCCAATTCCATCTTGTCATGCATTTCCATCATAATGGATGTCATTTTGATTGATATCTAGCAATGGAGACATTCTACAAGGCCCTCGAGTGGCACTCATGCGTGCTACGTCATGGAGCAAACAACCTTTTCAGGGGAAATGTTTAGAAACTTTGTGAATAAACACATTCCTCACCTTGTTTGTCACAACCTTTGGATAAGCGATGTGTTTAGGGCAATGTCCTTAAAGTTTCGAAGGAAATAACCCCACAACAAGTAAATCTCGTCCATTGAGGGCCCTTCTGCACCGAGCACGTCAGGTTTAGGAATTAATTTGTGGTAGTGTGGCAGGGAAAGAACGACATTGGACGGGCTAAAAAACTCTGTTCAAATTCCATGTTGTCATGCATTTCCATCATAACGGATGTCGTTTTGACTCATATCCCGCAACGGAGACATTCTACAAGGCCCTCGAGTGGCACTCATGCGTGCTACGTCATGGAGCAAGCAACCTTTTTCAGGGTAAATGTTTAGAAAATTTGTGAATAAACACATTCCTCACCTTGTTTGTCACAACCTTTGGATAAGCGATGCATTTAGGGCAATGTCCTTAAAGTTTCGAAGGAAATAACCCCACAACAAGTAAATCTCGTCCATTGATGGCCCTTCCACACCGAGCACGTCAGGTTTAGGAAATAATTTGTGGTAGTGTGGCAGGGAAAGAACGACATTGGACGGGCTAAAAAACTCTCTTCAAATTCCATCTTGTCAAGCATTTCCATCATAACGGATGTCGTTTTGACTCATATCCCGCAACGGAGGCATTCTACAAGGCCCTCGAGTGGCACTCATGCGTGCTACGTCATGGAGCAAGCAACCTTTTCAGGGGAAATGTATAGAAACTTTGTGAATAAACACATTCCTCACCTTGTTTGGCACAACCTTTGGATAAGCGATGCGTTTAGGGCAACGTCCTTAAAGTCTCGATGGAAATAAACCCACAACAAGTTAATCTGGTCCGTTGAGGGCCCTTCTACACCGAGCACGTCAGGTTTAGGAACTAATTTGTGGTAGCTTGGCAGGGAAAGAACGACATTGGACGGGCTAAACAACTCTCTTCAAATTCCATGTTGTCATGCATTTCCATCATAATGCATGTCGTTTTGACAGATATTTCGCAACGGAGACATTCTACAACGCCCTCAAGTGGCACTCATGCGTCCTACGTCCTGGAGCAAGCAACCTTTTAAGGGGAAATGTTTAGAAACTTTGTGAATAAACACATTCCACACCTTGTTTGGCACAACCTTTGGATAAGCGATGCGTTTAGGGCAACGTCCCTAAAGTTTCGATGGAAATAAACCCACAACAAGTTAATCTGGTCCGTTGAGGGCCCTTGTACACCGAGCACGTCAGGTTTAGGAACTAATTTGTGGTAGCGTGGCAGGGAAAGGACGACATTGGACGGGCTAAAAAACTCTCTTCAAATTCCATGTTGTCATGCATTTCCATCATAAAGGGTGTCGTTTTCACTCATATCTCGCAACGGAGACATTCTACAAGGCCCTCGCGTGGCACTCATGCGTGCTACATCATGGAGCAAGCAACCTTTTTAGGGGAAATGTTTAGAAACTAGGCGAATAAACACATTCCTCACCTTGTTTGGCACAACCTTTGGATAAGCGATGCGTTTAGGGCAACGTCCTTAAAGTCTCGATGGAAATAAACCCACAACAAGTTAATCTGGTCCGTTGAGGGCCCTTCTACACCGAGCACGTCAGGTTTGGGAACTAATTTGTGGTAGCTTGGCAGGGAAAGAACGACATTGGACGGGCTAAACAACTCTCTTCAAATTCCATGTTGTCATGCATTTCCATCATAATGGATGTCCTTTTGACTCATATCTCGCAACGGAAACATTCTACAAGGCCCTCGAGCGGCACTCATGCGTACTACGTCATGGAGCAAGCAACCTTTTCAGGGGAAATGTTTTGGAACTTTGTGAATAAACACATTCCTCACCTTGTTTGGCACAACCTTTGGATAAGTGATGCGGTTAGGGCAATGTCCTTAAAGTTTCGATGGAACTAACCCCACAACAAGTTAATATGGTTCGTTGAGGGCCCTTCTACACCGAGCACGTCAGGTTTAGGAACTAATTTGTGGTAGCGTGGCAGGGAAAGGACGACATTGGACGGGCTAAAAAACTCTCTTCAAATTCCATGTTGTCATGCATTTCCATCATAATGGATGTCGTTTTGACTCATACCTCGCAACGGAGACATTCTACAAGGCCCTCGCGTGGCACTCATGCGTGCAACATCATGGAGCAAGCAACCTTTTTAGGGGAAATGTTTAGATACTAGGTGAATAAACACATTCCTCACCTTGTTTGGCACAACCTTTGGATAAGCGATGCGCTTTACCGCAATGTCCCTAAAGTTTCGATGGAAATAACCCCACAACAAGTTAATCTGGTCCGTTGAGGGCCCTTCTACACTGAGCACGTCAGGTTTAGGAACTAATTTGTGGTAGCGTGGCAGGGAAAGAATGACATTGGACTGGCTAAAAAACTCTCTTCAAATTCCATGTTGTCATGTATTTCCATCATAATGGACGTCGTTTTGACTGATATCTTGCAACGAAGACATTCTACAAGGCCCTCGAGTGGCACTCATGCGTGCTACGTCATGGAGCAAGCACCCTTTTCAGGGGAATAGTTTAGAAGCTTTGTGAATAAACACAATCCTCACCTTGTTTGTCACAACCTTTGGATAAGCGATGCGTTTAGGGCAATGTCCTTAAAGGTTCGATGGAAATAACCCCATAACAAGTTAATCTGGTCCATTGAGGGCCCTTCTACACCGAGCACGTCAGGTTTAGGAACTAATTTGTGGTAGCGTGGAATGGAAAGAACGACATTGGACGGACTAAAAAACTCTCTTCAAATTCCATCTTGTCATGCATTTCCATCATAATGGATGTCGTTTTGACTGATATCTCGCAACGGAGCCATTCTACAAGGCCCTCGAGTGGCACTCACGCGTGCTACATCACAGAGCAAGCAACCTTTTCAGGGGAAATGTTTAAAAACTTTGTGAATAAACACATTCCTCACCTTGTTTGGCACAACCTTTGGATAAGCGATGCGTTTAGGGAAATGTCCGTAAAGTTTCGATGGAAATAACCCTATAACAAGTTAATCTAGTCCGTTGAGGGCCCTTCTACACCGCGCACGTCAGGTTTATGAACTAATTTGTGGTAGCGTGGCAGGGAAAGAACGACATGGGACGGGCTAAAAAATTCTCTTCAAATTCCATGTTGTCAAGCATTTCCATCATAATGGATATCGTTTTGATTGATATCTCGCAATGGAGACATTCTACAAGGCCCTCGAGTGGCACTCATGCGTGCTATGTCCTGGAGCAAGCAACCTTTTCAGGGCAAAAGTTTAGGAACTTTGTGAATAAACACATTCCTCACCTTGTTTGTCACAACCTTTGGATAACCGATGCATTTAGGGCAATGTCCTTAAAGTTTCGATGGAAATAACCCCACAACAAGTAAGTCTCGTCCGTTGAGGGCCCTTCTACACCGAGCATGTCAGGTGTAGGAATTAATTTGTGGTAGCGTGGCAGGGAAAGAACGACATTGGACGGGCTAAAAAATTCTCTTCAAATTCCATGTTGTCATGCATTTCCATCATAAAGGATGTCGTTTTGACAGATATCTCACAACGGAGACATTCTACAAGGCCCTTGAGTGGCACTCATGCGTGCTACGTCATGGAGCAAGCAACCTTTTCAGGGGAAATGTTTAGAAACTTTGTGAATAAACACATTCCTCACCTTGTTTGTCACAACCTTTGGATAACCGATGCATTTAGGGCAATGTCCTTAAAGTTTCGATGGAAATAACCCCACAACAAGTAAGTCTCGTCCGTTGAGGGCCCTTCTACACCGAGCATGTCAGGTGTAGGAATTAATTTGTGGTAGCGTGGCAGGGAAAGAACGACATTGGACGGGCTAAAAAACTCTCCTCAAATTCAATGTTGTCATGCATTTCCATCATAATGGGTGTCGTTTTGACAGATATCTCTCAACGGAGACATTCTACAAGGCCCTTGAGTGGCACTCATGTGTGCTACGTCATGGAGCAAGCAACCTTTTCAGGGGAAATGTATAGAAACTTTGTGAATAAACACATTCCTCACCTTGTTTGGCACAACCTTTGGATAAGCGATGCGTTTTACCGCAATGTCCTTAAAGTTTCGACGAAAATAACCCCACAACAAGTTAATCTGGTCCGTTGAGGGCCCTTGTACACCGAGCACGTCAGGTTTAGGAACTAATTTGTGGTAGCGTGGCTGGGAAAGAACTACATTGGACGGGCTAAAAAACACACTTTAAATTCCATGTTGTCATGCATTTCAATCATAATATATGTCGTTTGGACCGATATCTTGCAACGGAGACATTCTACAGGGCCCTAGAGTGGCACTCATGCGTGCTACGTCATGGAGCAAGCAACCTTTTCAGGGGAAAAGTTCAGAAACTTTGTGAATAAACACAAACCTCACCTTGTTTGTCACAACCTTTGGATAAGCGATGCGTTTAGAGCAATGTCCTTAAAGTTTCGATGGATATAAACCCACAACAAGTTAATCTGGTCCGTCGAGGGCCCTTCTATAGCGAGCACGTTAGGTTTAGGAACTAATTTGTGGTAGCGTGGCAGGGAAAGAACGACATTGGACGGGCTAAAGAACTCTCTTCAAATTCCGTGGTGTCATGCATTTCCATCATAATCGAAGTCGTTTTGACAGATATCTCGCAACGGAGACATTCTACAAGGCCCTCGAGTAGCACTCATGCGTGCTACGTCATGGAGCAAGCAACCTTTTCAAGGGAAATGTTTAGAAACTAGGCGAATAAACACATTCCTCACCTTGTTTGGCACAACCTTTGGATAAGCGATGCGCTTTGTTGCAATGTCCTTAATGTTTCGATGGAAATAACCCCACAACAAGTTAATCTGGTCCGTTCAGGGCCCTTGTACACTGAGCATGTCAGGTTTAGGACTAATTTGTGGTAGCGTGGCAGGGAAAGAACGACATTTGACGGGCTAAAGAACTCTCTTCAAATTCCATGTTGTCATGCATTTCAATCATAATATATGTCGTTTTGACCGATATCTCACAACGGAGACATTCTACAAGGCCCTAGAGTGGCACTCATGCGTGCTACGTCATGGAGCAAGCAACCTTTTCAGGGTAAAAGTTTAGAAACTTTGTGAACAAACACAATCCTCACCTTGTTTGTCACAACCTTTGGATAAGCGATGCGTTTAGGGCAACGTCCTTAAAGTTTCGATGGAGATAACCCCACAACAAGTAAATCTCGTCCGTTGAGGGCCCTTCTACATCGAGCACGTCTGGTTTAGGAACTAATTTGTGGTAGCGTGGCAGGGAAAAAACGACATTGGACGGGCTAAAGAACTCTCTTCAAATTCCATGTGGTCATGCATTTCCATCATAATGGATGTTGTTTTGATTGATATCTAGCAATGGAGACATTCTACAAGGCCCTCGAGTGGCACTCATCCGTGCTACGTCATGGAGCAAGCAACCTTTTCAGGGGAAATGTTTAGAAACTAGGCGAATAAACACATTCCTCACCTTGTTTGGCACAACCTTTGGATAAGCGATGCGCTTTACTGCAATGACCTTAAAGTTTCGATGGAAATAACCCCACAACAAGTTAATCTGGTCCGTTGAGGGCCCTGGTACACTGAGCACTCAGGTTTAGGCACTAATTTGTGGTAGCGTGGCAGGCAAAGAACCACATTGGACGGGCTAAAGAACTGTCTTCAAATTCCATGTTGTCATGCATTTCCATCATAATGGATGACGTTTTGATTGATATCTAGCAATGGAGACGTTCTACAAGGCCCTCGAGTGGCACTCATGCGTGCTACGTCATGGAGCAAGCAACCTTTTCAGGGGAAATGTTTAGAAACTTTGTGAATAAACAAATTCCTCACCTTGTTTGGCACAACCTTTGGATAAGCGATGCGTTTAGGGCAATGTCCTTAAAGTTTCGATGGAAATAACCCCACAACAAGTAAATCTCGTCTGTTGAGGGCCCGTCTACACCGAGCACGTCAGGTTTAGAAATTAATTTGTGGTAGCGTGGCAAGGAAAGAACGACATTGGACGGGCTAAAAAACTCTCTTCAAATTCCATGTTGTTACGCATTTCCATCATAATGGATGTCGTTTTGACAGATATCTCACAACGGAGACATTCTACAAGGCCCTCGAGTAGCACTCATGCGTGCTACGTCATGGAGCAAGCAAACCTTTCAAGGGAAATGTTTAGAAACTTTGTGAATAAACACATTCCTCACTTTGTTTGGCACAACCTTGGGATAAGCGATGCGTTTAGGGCAACGTCCTTAAAGTTTCGATGGAAATAACCCCACAACAAGTAAATCTCGTCCGTTGAGGGCCCTTCTACACCGAGCACGTCAGGTTTAGAAATTAATTTGTGGTAGCGTGGCAGGGAAAGAACGACATTGGACGGGCTAAAAGACTCTCTTCAAATTCAATGTTGTCATGCATTTCCATCATAATGGATGTCGTCTTGACAGATATCTCGCAACGGAGACATTCTACAACGCCCTCGAGTAGCACTCATGCGTGCTACGTCATGGAGCAACCAACCTTTTCAGGGGAAATGTTTAGAAACTAGGCGAATAAACACATTTCTCACCTTGTTTGGCACAATCTTTGGATAAGCGATGCGCTTTACTGCAATGTCCTTAAAGTTTCGATGGAAATAACCCCACAACAAGTTATCTGGTCTGTTGAGGGCCCTTGTACACCGAGCACTGAGGTTTAGGCACTAATTTGTGCTAGCTTGGCAGGCAAAGAACGACATTGGACGGGCTAAAAAACTCTCTTCAAATTCCATGTTGTCATGCATTTCATTCATAATATATGTCGTTTTGACTGATATCTCGCAACGGAGACATTCTACAAGGCCCTGGAGTGGCACTCATGCGTGCTACGTCATGGAGCAACCAACCTTTTCTGGGGAAAAGTTTAGAAACTTTGTGAATAAACACAATCTCACCTGGTTTGTCACAACCTTTGGATAAGCGATGCGTTTAGGGCAATGTCCTTAAAGTTTCGACGGAAATGACCCCACAACAAGTAAATCTCGTCCGTTGAGGGCCCTTCTACACCGAGCACGTCAGGTTTAGGAATTAATTTGTGGTAGCGTGGCAGGGAAAGAACAACATTGGACGGTCTAATAAACTCTCTTCAAATTCCATGTTGTCATGCATTTCCATCATAATGGATGTCGTTTTGACAGATATCTCGCGACGGAGACATTCTACAAGGCCCGCGAGTAGCACTGATGCGTGCTACGTCATGGTGCAAGCAACCTTTTCAGGGGAAAAGTTTAGCAACTTTGTGAATAAACACATTCCTCACATTGTTTGGCACAACCTTTGGATAAGCGATGCGCTTTACTGCAATGTCCTTAAACTTTCAATGGAAATAACCCCACAACAAGTTAATCTGGTCCGTTGAGGGCCCTTCTACACCGAGCACGTCAGGTTTAGGAACTAATTTATGGTAGCGTGGCAGGGAAAGAACGACATTGGATGGGCTAAAAAACACTCTTCAAATTCCATGTTGTCATGCATTTCCATCATAATGGATGTCGTTTTGACTGATATCTCGCAATGGAGACATTCTAGAAGGCCCTCGAGTGGCACCCATGCGTGCTACGTCATGGAGCAAGCAACCTTTTCAGGGGAAATGTTTAGAAACTAGGCGAATAAACATATTCCTCACCTTGTTTGGCACAACCTTTGGATAAGTGATGCGCTTTACTGCAATGTCCTTAAAGTTTCAATGGAAATAACCCCACAACAAGTTAATCTGGTCCGTTAAGGGCCCTTGTACACCGAGCACGTCAGGTTTAGGAACTAATTTGTGGTAGCGTGGCAGGCAAAGGACGACCTTGGACGGGCTAAAAACACACTTCAAATTCCATGTTGTCAGGCATTTCATTCATAATATATGTCGTTTTGACTGATATCTCACAACGGAGACATTCTACAAGGCCCTGGAGTGGCACTCATGCGTGCTACGTCATGGTGCAAGCAACTATTTCAGGGGAAAAGTTTAGCAACTTTGTGAATAAACACAATCCTCACCTTGTTTGTCACAACCTTTGGATAAACGATGCGTTTAGGGCAATGTCCTTAAAGTTTCGATGGAAATAAACCCACAACAACTTAATCTGGTCCGTTGAGGGCCCTTCTACACCAAGCACGTCAGGTTCAGGAACTAATTTGTGGTAGCGTGGCAGGGAAAAAACGACATTGGACGGGCTAAAAAACTCTCTTCAAATTCCATGTTGTCATGCATTTCCATCATAATGGATGTCGTTTTGACAGATATCTCGCAACGGAGACATTCTACAAGGCCCACGATCGAGTAGCACTCATGCGTGCTACGTCATAGAGCAAGCAACCTTTTCAAGGGAAATGTTTAGAAACTTTGTGAATAAACACATTCCTCACCTTGTTTGGCACAACCTTTGGATAAGCGATGCGTTTAGGGCAACGTCCTTAAAGTTTCGACGGAAATAACCCCACAACAAGTAAATCTCATCCGTTGAGGGCCCTTCTACACCGAGCACGTCAGGTTTAGGAATTAATTTTTGGTAGCGTGGCAGGGAAAGAATGACATTGGACGGGCTAAAAAACTCTCTTCAAATTCAATGTTGTCATGCATTTCCATCATAATGGATGTCGTCTTGACTGATATCTCGCAACGGAGACATTCAACAAGGCCCTCGAGTAGCACTCTTGCTTGCTACGTCATGGAGCAAGCAACCTTTTCAGGGGAAATGTTTAGAAACTTTGTGAATAAACACATTCCACACCTTGTTTGGCACAACTTTTGGATAAGCGATGCGTTTAGGGCAACGTCCTTAAAGTTTCGATGGAAATAAACCCACAACAAGTTAATCTGGTCCGTTGAGGGCCCTTCTACACCATGGACGTAAGGTTCAGGAACTAATTTGTGGTAGCGTGGCAGGGAAAGAACGACATTGGACGGGCTAAAGAACTCTCTTCAAATTCCATGTTATCATGCATTTCCATCATAATGGATGTCGTTTTGACTCATATCTCGCAACGGAGACATTCTACAAGGCCCTCGAGTGGCACTCATGCGTGCTACGTCAAGGAGCAAGCAACCTTTTCAAGGGAAATGTTTAGAAACTTTGTGAATAAATGCATTCCTCACCTTGTTTGGCACAACCTTTGGATAAGCGATGCGTTTAGGGTAACGTCCTTAAAGTTTCGACGGAAATAACCCCACAACAAGTAAATCTCATCCGTTGAGGGCCCTTCTACACCGAGCACGTCAGGTTTAGGAATTAATTTTTGGTAGCGTGGCTGGGAAAGAACGACATTGGACGGGCTAAAAAACTCTCTTCAAATTGAATGTTGACATGCATTTCCATCATAATGGATGTCGTCTTGACTGATATCTCGCAACGGAGACATTCAACAAGGCCCTCGAGTAGCACTCTTGCTTGCTACGTCATGGAGCAAGCAACCTTTTCAGGGGAAATGTTTAGAAGCTTTGTGAATAAAAACATTCCACACCTTGTTTGGCAAAACTTTTGGATAAGCGATGCGTTTAGGGCAACGTCCTTAAAGTCTCGATGGAAATAAACCCACAACAAGTTAATCTGGTCCGTTGAGGGCCCTTTTACACCAAGGACGTCAGGTTCAGGAACTAATTTGTGGTAGCGTGGAGGGAAAGAACGACATTGGACGGGCTAAAAAACTCTCTTCAAATTCCATGTTGTCATGCATTTCCATCATAATGGATGTCGTTTTGACTCATATCTCACAACGGAGACATTCTACAAGGCCCTCGAGTGGCACTCATGTGTGCTACGTCAAGGAGCAAGCAACCTTTTCGGGGGAAATGTATAGAAACTTTGTGAATAAACACATTCCTCACCTTGTATGGCACAACCTTTGGATAAGCGATGCGTTTAGGGCAATGTCCTTAAAGTTTCGATGGAAATAACCCCACAACAAGTTAATGTGGCTCATTGAGGGCCCTTCTACACCGAGCACGTCAGGTTTAGGAACTAATTTGTGGTAGCGTGGCATGGAAAGAACGACATTGGACGGGCTAAAAAACTCTCTTCAAATTCCATGTTGTCATGCATTTCCATCATAATGGATGTCGTCTTGATTGATATCTCGCAACGGAGACATTCTACAAGGCCCTCGAGTGGCACTCATGTGTGCTACGTCATGGAGCACGCAACCTTTTCAGGGGAAATGTTTAGAAACTAGGCGAATAAACACATTCCTCACCTCGTTTGGCACAACCTTTGGATAAGCGATGCGCTTTACTGCAATATCCTTAAAGTTTCAATGGAAATAACCCCACAACAAGTTAATCTGGTCCGTTGAGGGCCCTTGTACACCGAGCACATCAGGTTTAGGAACTAATTTGTGGTAGCGTGGCAGGCAAAGAACGAAATTGGATGGGCTAAAAAACTCACTTCAAATTCCATGTTGTCATGCATTTCATTCATAATATATGTTGTTTTGACTGATATCTCGCAACGGAGACATTCTACAAGGCCCTGGAGTGGCACTCATGCGTGCTACGTCATGGTGCAAGCAACCTTTTCAGGGGAAAAGTTTAGAAACTTTGTGAATAAACTCAATCCTCACCTTGTTTGTCACAACCTTTGGATAAGCGAAGCGTTTAGGGCAATGTCCTAAAAGTTTCGATGGAAATAACCCCACAACAAGTTAATATTGTCCGTTGAGGGCCCTTCTACACCGAGCATGTCAGGTTTAGGAATTAATTTGTGGTAGCGTGGCAGGGAATGAACGACATTGGACGGGATAAAAAACTCTCTTCAAATTCCATGTTGTCATGCATTTCCATCATAGTGGATGTCGTTTTGACAGATATCTTGCAGCGGACACATTCTACAAGTCCCTCGAGTAGCACTCACGCGTGCTACGTCATGGAACAAGCAACCTTTTCAGGGGGAAAGTTTAGAAACATTATGAATAAACAAAATCCTCACCTTGTTTGTCACAACCTTTGCATAAGCGATGCGTTTAGGGCAATGTCCTTAAAGTTTCGATGGAAATAACGCCACAACAAGTAAATCTCATCCGTTGAGGGCCCTTCTACACCGAGCACGTCAGGTTTAGGGATTAATTTGTCGTAGCGTGGCAGGGAAAGAACGACATTGGACGGGCTAAAAAACTCTCTTCAAATTCCATGTTGTCATGCATTTCCATCATAATGGATGTTGTTTTGACAGATATCTCGCAACGGAGACATTCTACAAGGCCCTCGAGTAGCACTCATGCGTGCTACGTCATGGAGCAAGCAACCTTTTCAAGGGAAATGTTTAGAAACTTTGTGAATAAACACATTCCTCACCTTGTTTGGCACAACCTTTGGATAAGCGATGTGTTTAGGGCAATGTCCTTAAAGTTTCGATGGAAATAACCCCACAACAAGTAAATCTCATCCATTGAGGGCCCTTCTACACCGAGCACGTCAGGTTTAGGAACTAATTTGTGGTAGTATGGCAGGGAAAGAACGACATTGGACGAGCTAAAAAACTCTCTTCAATTTCCATGTTGTCATGCATTTCCATCATAATGGATGTCGTTTTGACAGATATCTCGCAACGGAGACCTTCTACAAGGCCCTCGATTAGCACTCATGCGTGCTACATCATGGAGCAAGCATCCTTTTCAGGGGAAATGATTAGAAACTTTGTGGATAAACACATTCCTCACCTTGTTTGGCACAACCTTTGGATAAGCGATGCGTTTAGTACAACATCCTTAAAGTTTCGATGGAAAGAAACCCACAACAAGTTAATCTGGTCCGTTGAGGGCCTTTCTACACCGAGCACGTCAGGTTTAGAAACTAATTTGTGGTAGCGTGGCATGGAAAGAACGACATTGGACGGGCTAAAGAACTCTCTTCAAATTCCATGTTGTCATGCATTTCCATCATAATGGATGTCGTTTTTATTGATATCTAGCAATGGAGACATTCTTCAAGGCCCTCGAGTGGCACTCATGTGTGCTACGTCATGGAGCAAGCAACCTTTTCAAGGGAAATGTTTAGAAACTTTGTGAATAAACACATTCCTCACCTTGTTTGGCACAACCTTTGGATAAGCGATGCGCTTTACCGCAATGTCCTTAAGGTTTCGATGGAAATAACCCCAAAACAAGTTAATCTGGTCCGTTGAGGGCCCTTGTACACCAAACACGTCAGGTTTAGGAACTAATTTGTGGTAGCGTGGCAGGGAAAGAACGACATTGGATGGGCTAAAAAACTCTCTTCAAATTCTATGTTGTCATGCATTTCCATCATAATGGATGTCGTTTTGACTGATATCTCGCAACGGAGACATTCTACAAGGCCCTCGAGTGGCACTCATGCGTGCTACATCATTGAGCATGCAACCTTTTCAGGGGAAATGTTTAGAAACTTTGTGAATAAACACATTCCTCACCTTGTTTGGCACAACCTTTGGATAAGCGATGCGCTTTACCGCAATCTCCTTAAGGTTTTGATGGAAATAACCCCAAAACAAGTTAATCTGGTCCGTTGAGGGCCCTTGTACACGAAACACGTCAGGTTTAGGAACTAATTTGTGGTAGCGTGGCAGGGAAAGAACGACATTGGACGGGCTAAAAAACACTCTTCAATTTCTATGTTGTCATGCATTTCCATCATAATGGATGTCGTTTTGACTGATATCTCGCAACGGACACATTCTACAAGGCCCTCGAGTGGCACTCATGCGTGCTACGTCATGGAGCAAGCAACCTTTTTCAGGGGAAATGTTTAGAAACTTTGTGAATAAACACATTCCTCACCTTGTTTGGCACAACCTTTGGATAAGCGATGCGCTTTACCGCAATGTCCTTAAGGTTTCGATGGAAATAACCCCAAAACAAGTTAATCTGGTCCGTTGAGGGCCCTTGTACACCAAACATGTCAGGTTTAGGAACTAATTTGTGGTAGCGTGGCAGGGAAAGAACGACATTGGACGGGCTAAAAAACTCTCTTCAAATTCTATGTTGTCATGCATTTCCATCATAATGGATGTCGTTTTGACTGATATCTCGCAACGGAGACATTCTACAAGGCCCTCGAGTGGCACTCATGCGTGCTACGTCATGGAGCAAGCAACCTTTTTCAGGGGAAATGTTTAGAAACTTTGTGCATAAACACATTCCTCACCTTGTTTGGCACAACCTATGGATAAGCGATGCGTTTAGGGCAATGTCCTTAAAGTTTCGATGGAAATAACCCCAGAACAAGTTAATCTGGTCCGTTGAGGGCCCTTGTACACCGAGCACGTCAGGTTTTGGAACTAATTTGTGGTAGCATTGTAGGGAAATAACGACATTGAACGGGCTAAAAAATTCTCTTCAAATTCCATGTTGTCATGTATTTCCATCATAATGGATGCCGTTTTGACTGATATCTCCTAACGGAGACATTCTACAAGGCCCTGGAGTGGCACTCACGCGTGCTATGTCATGGAGCAAGCAACCTTTTCAGGGGAAAAGTTTAGAAACTTTGTGAATAAACACATTCCTCACCTTGTTTGGCACAACCTTTGGATAAGCGATGCGTTTAGGGCAATGTCCTTAAAGTTTCGATGGAAATATCCCGAGAACAAGTTAATCTGGTCCGTTGAGGGCCGTTCTACCCCGAGCACGTCAGGTTTTGGAACTAATTTGTGGTAGCGTTGTAGGGAAATAACGACATTGGACGGGCTAAAAAATTCTCTTCAAATTCCATGTTGTCATGCATTTCCATCATAATTGATGTCGTTTTGACTGATATTTACCAACGGAGACATTCTACAAGGCCCTGGAGTGGCACTCACGCGTGCTATGTCATGGAGCAAGCAACCTTTTCAGGGGAAAAGTTTAGAAACTTTGTGAATAAACACATTCCTCACCTTGTTTGGCACAACCTTTGGATAAGCGATGCGTTTAGGGCAATGTCCTTAAAGTTTCGATGGAAATAACCCGAGAACAAGTTAATCTGGTCCGTTGAGGGCCCTTCTACCCCGAGCACGTCAGGTTTTGGAACTAATTTGTGGTAGCGTTGTAGGGAAATAACGACATTGGACGGGCTAAAAAATTCTCTTCAAATTCCATGTTGTCATGCATTTCCATCATAATGGATGCCGTTTTGACTGATGTCTCCCAACGGAGACATTCTACAAGGCCCTGGAGTGGCACTCACGCGTGCTATGTCATGGAGCAAGCAACCTTTTCAGGGGAAAAGTTTAGAAACTTTGTGAATAAACACATTCCTCACCTTGTTTGGCACAACCTATGGATAAGCGATGCGTTTAGGGCAATGTCCTTAAAATCTCGATGGAAATAAACCCACAACAAGTTAATTTGGTCCGTTGAGGGCCCTTCTACACCGAGCACGTCAGGTTTAGGAACTAATTTGTGGTTGCGTGGCAAGGAAAGAACGACATTGGACGAGCTAAAAAACTCTCTTCAAATTCCATGTTGTCATGCATTTCCATCATAATGGATGTCGTTTTGACTGATATCTCGCAACGGAGACATTCTACAAGGCCCTCGAGTATCACTCATGTGTGCTACGTCATGGACCAAGCAACCTTTTCAAGGGAAATGTTTAGAAACTAGGCGAATAAACACATTCCTCACCTTGTTTGGCACAACCTTTGGATAAGCGATACGTTTTACCGCAATGTCCTTAAAGTTTCGACGAAAATAACCCCACAACAAGTTAATCTGGTCCGTTGAGGGCCCTTGTACACCGAGCACGTCAGGTTTAGGAACTAATTTGTGGTAGCGTGGCTGGGAAAAAACTACATTGGACGAGATAAAAAACTCACTTCAAATTCCATGTTGTCATGATTTCAATCATAATATCTGTCGTTTTGACCGATATTTCGCAACGGAGACATTCTACAAGGCCCTAGAGTGGCACTCATGCGTGCTATGTCGTGGAGCATGCAACCTTTTCAGGGGAAAAGTTTAGAAACTTTGTGAATAAACACAATCCTCACCTTGTTTGTCACAACCTTTGGATAAGCGATGCGTTTAGGGCAATGTCCTTAAAGTTTCGATGGAGATAACCCCACAACAAGTAAATCTCGTCCGTTGAGGGCCCTTCTACACCGAGCACGTCAGGTTTAGGAATTAATTTGTGATAGCGTGGCAAGGAAAGAACGACATTGGAAGGGCTAAAAAACTCTCTTCAAATTCCATGTGGTTATGCATTTCCATCATAATGCATGTCGTTTTGATAGATATCTCGCAACGGAGACATTCTACAACGCCCTCGAGTGGCACTCATGCGTGCTACGTCCTGGAGCAAGGAACCTTTTAAGGGGAAATGTTTAGAAACTTTGTGAATAAACACATTCCTCACCTTGTTTGGCACAACCTTTGGATAAGCGATGCGTTTAGGGCAACGTCCTTAAAGTCTCGATGGAAATAAACCCACAACAAGTTAATTTGGTCCGTTGAGGGCCCTTCTACACCGAGCACGTCAGGTTTAGGAACTAATTTGTGGTAGCGTGGCAGGGAAAGAACGACATTGGACGGGCTAAAGAACTCTCTTCAAATTCCATGTTGTCATGCATTTCCATCATAATGGATGTCCTTTTGACTCATATCTCGCAAAGGAGACATTCTACAAGGCCCTCGAGCGGCACTCATCCGTGCTACGTCATGGAGCAAGCAACCTTTTCAGGGGAAAAGTTTAGGAACTTTGTGAATAAACACATCCTCACCTTGTTTGTCACAACTTTTGGATAAGCGATGCGTTTAGGGCAATGTCCTTAAAGTTTCGAAGGAAATAACCCCACAACAAGTAAATCTCGTCCATTGAGGGCCCTTCTACACCGAGCACCTCAGGTTTAGGAACTAATTTGTGGTAGCGTGGCAGGGAAAGAACGACATTGGACGGGGCTAAAGAACTCTCTTCAAATTCCATGTTGTCATGCATTTCCATCATAATGGATGTCCTTTTGACTCATATCTCGCAACGGAGACATTCTACAAGGCTCTCGAGCGGCACTCATGCGTGCTACGTCATGGAGCAAGCAACCTTTTCAGGGGAAAAGCTTAGAAACTTTGTGAATAAACACAATCCTCACCTTGTTTGTCACAACCTTTGGATAAGCGATGCGTTTACGGCAATGTCCTTAAAGTTTCGATGGAAATAACCCCATAACAAGTTAATCTGGTCCATTGAGGGCCCTTCTACACCGAGCACGTCAGGTTTAGGAACTAATTTGTGGTAGCGTGGAATGGAAAGAACGACATTGGACGGACTAAAGAACTCTCTTCAAATTCCATCTTGTCATGCATTTCCATCATAATGGATGTCGTTTTGACTGATATCTCGCAACGGAGCCATTCTACATGGCCCTCGAGTGGCACTCGCGCGTGCTACATCACGGAGCAAGCAACCTTTTTAGGGGAAATGTTTAAAAACTTTGTGAATAAACACAATCCTCACCTTGTTTGTCACAACCTTTGGATAAGCGATGCGTTTAGGGAAATGTCCTTAAAGTTTCGATGGAAATAATCCCACAACAAGTAAATCTCGTCCGTTGAGGGCCCTTCTACACCGAGCACGTCAGGTTTAGGAACTAATTTGTGGTAGCGTGGCAGGGAAAGAACGACATTGGACGGGTTAAAAAACTCTCTTCAAATTCCATGTGGTCATGCATTTCCATCATAATGCATGTTGTTTTGACAGATATCTCGCAACGGAGACATTCTACAACGCCCTCGAGTGGCACTCATGCGTGCTATGTCCTGGAGCAAGCAACCTTTTAAGGGAAAATGTTTAGAAACTTTGTGAATAAACACAATCCTCACCTTGTTTGGCACAACCTTTGGATAAGCGATGCGTTTAGGGCAACGTCCTTAAAGTCTCGATGGAAATAAACCCACAATAAGTTAATCTGGTCCGTTGAGGGCCCTTCTGCACCGAGCACGTCAGGTTTAGGAACTAATTTGTGGTAGCGTGGCAGGGAAAGAACGACATTGGACGGGCTAAAGAACTATCTTCAAATTCCATGTTGTCATGCATTTCCATCATAATGGATGTCGTTTTGACTCATATCTCGCAACGGAGACATTCTACAAGGCCCTCGAGTGGCACTCATGCGTGGTACGTCATGGACCAAGCAACCTTTTCAGGGGAAATGTATAGAAACTTTGTGAATAAACACATTCCTCACCTTGTTTGGCACAACCTTTGAATAACCGATGCGTTTAGGGCAATATCCTTAAAGTTTCGACAGAAATTAACCCACAACAAGTAAATCTCGTCCGTTGAGGGCCCTTCGACGCCGAGCACGTCAGGTTTAGGAAATAATTTGTGGTAGCGTGGCAGGGAAAGAACGACATTGGACGGGCTAAAAAACTCTCTTCAAATTCCATGTTGTCATGCATTTCCATCATAATGGATGTCGTTTTGACAGATATCTCGCAACGGAGACATTCTACATGGCCCTCGAGTAGCACTCATGCATGCTACGTCATGGAGCAAGCAACCTTTTCAAGGGAAATGTTTAGAAACCTTGGGAATAAACACATTCCTCACCTTGTTTGGCACAACCTTTGGATAAGCGATGCGTTTAGGGCAACGTCTTTAAGTTTCGATGGAAATAACCCCACAAGAAGTAAATCTCGTCCGTTGGGGGCCCTTCTACACCGAGCACGTCAGGTTTAGGAATTAATTTGTGGTAGGGACGTAGGGAAAGAACGACCTTGGACGGGCTAGAAAACTCTGTTCAAATTCCATGTTGTCATGTATTTCCATCATAATGGATGTCATTTCGACTCATATCTCGCAACGGAGACATTCTACAATGCCCTCGAGGGGCACTCATGTGTGCTACGTCATGGAGCAAGCAACCTTTTCAGGGGAAAAGCTTAGAATCTTTGTGAATAAACACAATCCTCAAATTGTTTGTCACAACCTTTGGATAAGCGATGCGTTTAGGGCAATGTCCTTAAAGTTTCGACGCAAATAACCCCATAACATGTTAATGTGGTCCGTTGAGGGCCCTTCTACACCGAGCACGTCAGGTTTAGGAACTAATTTGTGGAAGCATGGAAGAGAAAGAACGACATTGGACGGGCTAAAAACCTCTCTTCAAATTCCATGTTGTCATGCATTTCCATCATAATGGATGTCATTTTGACAGATATCTCGCAACGGAGCCATTCTACAAGGCCCTCGAGTGGCACTCACGCGTGCTACATCACGGAGCAAGCAACCTTTTCAGGGGAAATGTTTAAAAACTTTGTGAATAAACACAATCCTCACCTTGTTTGTCACATCCTTTGGATAAGCCATGCGTTTAGGTCAATGTCCTTAAAGTTTCGATGGAAATAACCCCACAACATGTAAATCTCGTCCGTTGAGGGCCGTTCTACACCGAGCACGTTAGGATTAGGAACTAATTTGTGGTAGCGTGGCAGGGAAAGAACGACATTGGACGGGCTAAATAACTCTCTTCAAATTCCATGTTGTCATGCATTTCAATCATAATGGATGTCGTTTTGAGTCATATCTCGCAACGGAGACATTCTACAAGGCCCTCGAGTTTCACTCATGCGTGGTACGTCATGGACCAAGCAACCTTTTTTGGGGAAATGTATAGAAACTTTGTGAATAAACACATTCCTCACCTTGTTTGGCACAACCTTTGGATAAGCGATGTGTTTAGGGCAATATCCTTAAAGTTTCGACGGAAATTACCCCACAACAAGTAAATCTCGTCCGTTGAGGGCCCTTCTACACCGAGCACGTCAGGTTTAGGAAATAATTTGTGGTAGCGTGGCAGGGAAAGAACGACATTGGACGGGCTAAAAAACTCTCTTCAAATTCCATGCTGTCATGCATTTCCATCATAATGGATGTCGTTTTGACAGATATCTCGCAACGGAGACATTCTACAAGGCCCTCGAGTAGCACTCATGCATGCTACGTCATGGAGCAAGCAACCTTTTCAAGGGAAATGTTTAGAAACTTTGGGAATAAACACATTCCTCACCTTGTTTGGCACAACCTTTGGATAAGCGATGCGTTTAGGGCAACATCCTTAAAGTTTCGATGGAAATAACCCCACAACAAGTAAATCTCGTCCGTTGGGGGCCCTTCTACACCGAGCACGTCAGGTTTAGGAATTAATTTGTGGTAGCGTCGTAGGGAAAGAACAACCTTGGACGGGCTAGAAAACTCTCTTCAAATTCCATGTTGTCATGCATTTCCATCATAATGGATGTCGTTTTGACTCATATCTCGCAACGGAGACATTCTACAATGCCCTCGAGTGGCACTCATGCGTGCTACGTCATGGAGCAAGCAACCTTTTCAGGGGAAAAGCTTAGAAACTTTGTGAATAAACACAATCCTCAAATTGTTTGTCACAACCTTTGGATAAGCGATGCGTTTAGGGCAATGTCCTTAAAGTTTCGATGGAAATAACCCCATAATAAGTTAATGTGGTCCGTTGAGGGCCCTTCTACACCGAGTACGTCAGGTTTAGGAACTAATTTGTGGTAGCGTGGAAGAGAAAGAACGACATTGGACGGGCTAAAAACCTCTCTTCAAATTCCATGTTGTCATGCATTTCCATCATAATGGATGTCATTTTGACTGATATCTCGCAACGGAGCCGTTCTACAAGGCCCTCGAGTGGCACTCACGCGTGCTACATCACGGAGCAAGCAACCTTTTCAGGGGAATTGTTTAAAAACTTTGTGAATAAACACAATCCTCACCTTGTTTGTCACATCCTTTGGATAAGCCAAGCGTTTAGGTCAATGTCCTTAAAGTTTCGATGGAAATAACCCCACAACATGTAAATCTCGTCCGTTGAGGGCCGTTCTACACCAAGCACGTCAGGTTTAGGAATTAATTTGTGGTAGCGTAGCAGGGAAAAAACGACATTGGATGGGCTAAAAAACTCTATTCAAATTCCATGTTGTCATGCATTTCCATCATAATGGATGTCGTCTTGACAGATATCTCGCAACGGAGACATTCTACAAGGACCTCGAGTAGCACTGATGCGTGCGACGTCATGGAGCAGGCAACCTTTTCAGGGGAAATGTTTAGAAACTTTGTGAATAAACACATTCCTCACCTGGTTTGGTACAACCTTTCGATAAGCGATGCGTTTAGGGCAATGTCCTTAAAGTTTCGATGGAAATAACCCCACAACATGTTAATATGGTCCGTTGAGGGCCCTTGTACACCGAGCATGTCAGGTTTAGGAACTAATTTGTGGTAGCGTGGCAAGGAAAGAACGACATTGGACGGGCTAAAAAACTCTCTTCAAATTCCATGTTGTCATGCATTTCCATCATAATGGATGTCGTTTTGACTGATATCTCACAGCGGAGACATTCTACAAGGCCCTCGAGTGGCACTCATGCGTGCTACGTCAGGGAGCAAGCAACCTTTTCAAGGGAAATGTTTAGAAACTAGGCGAATAAACACATTCCTCACCTTGTTTGGCACAACCTTTGAATAAGCGATGCGTTTTACCGCAATGTCCTTAAAGTTTCAACGGAAATAACCCCACAACAAGTAAATCTGGTCCGTTGAGGGCCCTTGTACACCGAGCACGTCAGGTTTAGGAACTAATTTGTGGTAGCGTGGCTGGGAAAGAACTACATTGGACGGGCTAAAAAACTCACTTCAAATTCCAAGTTGTCAAGCATTTCAATCATAATATATGTCGTTTTGACCGATATCTCGCAACGGAGACATTCTACAAGGCCCTAGAGTAGCACTCATGCGTGCTACGTCGTGGAGCATGCATCCTTTTCAGGGGAAAAGTTTAGAAACTTTGTGAATAAACACAATCCTCACCTTGTTTGTCACAACCTTTGGATAAGCGTTGCGTTTAGGGCAATGTCCTTAAAGTTTCGATGGAGATAACCCCACAACAAGTAAATCTCGTCCGTTGAGGGCCCTTCTACACCGAGCACGTCAGGTTTAGGAATTAATTTGTGGTAGCGTGGCAGGGAAAGAACGACATTGGACGGGCTAAAAAGCTCTCTTCAAATTCCATGTGGTCATGCATTTCCATCATAATGTATGTCGTTTTGACAGATATCTCGCAACGGAGACATTCTACAACGCCCTTGAGTGGCACTCATGCGTGCTACGTCCTGGAGCAAGCAACCTTTTAAGGGGAAATGTTTAGAAACTTTGGGAATAAACACATTCCTCACCTTGTTTGGCACAACCTTTGGATAAGCGATGCGTTTAGGGCAACGTCCTTAAAGTCTCGATGGAAATTAACCCACAACAAGTTAATCTGGTCCGTTGAGGGCCCTTCGACACCAAGCACGTCAGGTTTAGGAACTAATTTGTGGTAGCGTGGCAAGGAAAGAACGACATTGGACGGGCTAAAAAATTCTCTTCAAATTCCATGTTGTCATACATTTCCATCATAATGGATGTCGTTTTGACTGATATCTCGCAACGGAGACATTCTACAAGGCCCTCGAGTGGCACTCATGCGTGCTACGTCATGGAGCAAGCAACCTTTTCAGGGGAAATGTTTAGAAACTAGGCGAATAAACACATTCCTCACCTTGTTTGGCACAACCTTTGAATAAGCGATGCGTTTTACCGCAATGTCCTTAAAGTTTCGACGGAAATAACCCCACAACAAGTAAATCTGGTCCGTTGAGGGCCCTTGTACACCGAGCACGTCAGGTTTAGGAACTAATTTGTGGTAGCGTGACTGGGAAAGAACTACATTGGACGGGCTAAAAAACTCACTTCAAATTCCATGTTGTCAAGCATTTCAATCATAATATATGTCGTTTTGACCGATATTTCGCAACGGAGACATTCTACAAGGCCCTAGAGTGGCACTCATGCGTGCTACATCGTGGAGCATGCAACCTTTTCAGGGGAAAAGTTTAGTTGACGCCAAATCCGTACCGCCGATGAGGATCCGGCGTGCGGACACACGAAGGCCTGGGAGATCTGCTTAGCTCCAGTGCAGGTCCTAAAATTGATGAAGCGCGGGCATGCCAGTCAGTTTGATCCTGCCACTGACAAGATATGCAAAACAGCAGAACATATAACGTATTGGCCGATAGGCCGATAGGGCAAAAACGTATCGGCCGATAGGCCGATAGCTAAAACAACCGATCGGCCGATGAGCCGATGGCACAATTCCGGCTGATGTACTGAACAAATGTCTATATAGAGGTGATCGGCTGACAATAACATGATGACGTAGCAATATGATATAGCATAATCCAGATAAATATAAGATAAACATCGATTTGAAGATTAAAGCACACATCGGCTAGAGGTCCGATGGCATAAACTCTCAATAAGAAGATAAACAATATATACTCCGTTGTCATCGGCCTGATCCAATCTATATGTAAAACTCTTAGGCCGATGCAACGTCCAGATAACTCATCGGCTGAAACCCCGATGAAGCCCTTATTGACAGCCAACAAGCAGGCTAGAGATTACGGTTCTAATCACGACTTAGTAGGTCAAACCGAACTGATGCAGCACTAAGTATGAAAAGAAACGCAAGATCTAGACAATCAAGCCCTTGACTGATTTTCAGGGTGGTGGATACCTTAGCCAATCTAATCTAGCAAAGCGATTTAGTCGATACCGGCATAAACCCTAAAGCGAATCTCGGCCGATAAGACTAAATCGAGAAGCCAAACCAGATTGACTAAGATATATGATAATAGGTGCTTACGTTGTTGAGATCAGAACGACAAAGCCCTAGCCCCGACAACGCAAGCAGCCATAACGAGACTTACCCCTCGTGAGAAGGGCATGAACTCGCCGAAGAAGACGAAAGTAAAAGGTTGGCGATGCGCCGAAGTTGTATTGATCGTGTGATAAAAATTACATGTACTACGGGCTTACATATTTATACCCATAGGCTAACAAAAATCCTAACAGAATACGACTCAAACTTTCCTAAAGATAAGAAGGAAACTAACAAACTTATCCTAATTAAAAGATACAAGCCGCATCCTCCTCAAATTCGGTCTTCTCTGGATAAGATCTTCCCGAATCTAACAAGAATCCGACTGCTATTGGTGGTTGGTTCGAGATAACCCCCATCGGCAGATGTAGAACTCTAGGCCGATATTAGCTTTGAGCCGATATAGATCCTGGGCCGATGAGGACTTCGGGGCTTACCAAATTCTGGTGTTAACAGAAACTTTGTGAATAAACACAATCCTCACCTTGTTTGTCACAACCTTTGGATAAGCGATGCGTTTAGGGCAATGTCCTTAAAGTTTCGATGGAGATAACCCCACAACAAGTTAATCTGGTCCGTTGAGGGCCCTTCTACACCGAGCACGTCAGGTTTAGGAACTAATTTGTGGTTGCGTGGCAGGGAAAGAACGACATTGGACGAGCTAAAAAACTCTCTTCAAATTCCATGTTGTCATGCATTTCCATCATAATGGATGTCCTTTTGACTCATATCTCGCAACGGAGACATTCTACAAGGCCCTCGAGCGGCACTCATGCGTGCTACGTCATGGAGCAAGCAACCTTTTCAGGGGAAATATTTAGGAACTTTGTGAATAAACACATTCCTCACCGTGTTTGTCACAACCTTTGGATAAGCGATGCGTTTAGGGCAATGTCCTTAAAGTTTCGAAGGAAATAACCCCACAACAAGTAAATCTCGTCCATTGAGGGCCCTACTACACCGAGCACGTCAGGTTTAGGACTTAATTTGTGGTAGCGTGGCAGGGAAAGAACGACATTGGACGGGCTAAAAATCTCTCTTCAAATTCCATGTTGTCAAGCATTTCCATCATAACGGATGTCGTTTTGACTCATATCCCGCAACGGAGACATTCTACAAGGCCCTCGAGTGGCACTCATGCGTGCTACGTCATGGAGCAAGCAACCTTTTCAGGGGAAATGTATAGAAACTTTGTGAATAAACACATTCCTCACCTTGTTTGGCACAACCTTTGGATAAGCGATGCGTTTAGAGCAATGTCCTTAAAGTTTCGATGGAAATTACCCCACAACAAGTTAATATGGTCCGTTGAGGGCCCTTCTACACCAAGCTCGTCAGGTTTAGGAATTAATTTGTGGTAGCGTGGCAGGGAAAGTACGACATTGGACGGGCTAAAAAACTCTCTTCAAATTCAATGTTGTCATGCATTTCCATCATAATGGATGTCGTCTTGACAGATATCTCGCAACGGAGACATTCTACAACGCCCTCGAGTAGCACTCATGCGTGCTACGTCATGGAGCAAGCAACCTTTTCAGGGGAAATGTTTAGAAACTTTGTGAATAAACACATTCCACACCTTGTTTGGCACAACCTTTGGATAAGCGATGCGTTTAGGGCAACGTCCCTAAAGTTTCGATGGAAATAAACCCACAACAAGTTAATCTGGTCCGTTGAGGGCCCTTCTACACCGAGCACGTCAGGTTTAGGAACTAATTTGTGGTAGCGTGGCAGCTACAGAACGACATTGGACGGGCTAAATAACTCTCTTAAAATTCCATGTTGTCATGCATTTTCATCATAATGGATGTCGTTTTGACTCATATCTTGCAACGGAGACATTCTACAAGGCCCTCGAGTAGAACTCATGCGTGCTACGTCATGGAGCAAGCAACCTTTTCAGGGGAAATGTATAGAAACTTTGTGAATAAACACATTCCTCACCTTGTTTGGCACAACCTTTGGATAAGCGATGCGTTTGGGGCAATGTGTTGATGACGGATTTTGGTAATCGACTTGGAAAGGAAAGAGGAAACCGAAGCAGAGAAGAAGGGTTAAGTTGAAGTCGGACCAAGCTTCGTATCGGACCCGGTAACCGTATCGGACTTGGGGAGTGTTGCTATAAAGGGCATATCGGCCGATACGGATTTGGTTTGGTCATGAGCCGATACGGGTTGTGAGTTGATGGTATCAACGTGGGCTTGGTCTGGGCTCAAAGTAAGCTTCAAGGAAGTTGCCGAATAGAGATAAAGCTCGGTTTTAGGCAATTGTATCTTGTAAATTAGGTAGTTTAGATCTAATCTGTGGCTAGAATCTGCCGCAAAGACTTGTTTGTTAGTTGTAGATAAGATCGTGCCCTACAAGGGTTCTGTTGTAACCTCGGGTATAAATATCCCGATAGTTTGTACATGTAAAAGCTCTCTCGAATCAATCACAAAAAACCAGTTCAATCTACTTTCGGCGCATCGCCAACCCTCGCAAGAGGTCTTCTTCAGCGAGTTCTTGCTTCTTCGGAGCAGAGGTAAGAACTCGTTCCCGACGATCTGCATCGTCGGGGCTAGCATGTCGCTTTAGACACGTTAAGCCTCGATGATGTGATCGTCGATTATCATGTCTTGGATAGTTTTGAC
>BDMV01000006.1:46720172-46851545 GCA_008326285.1 Oryza officinalis
AAGGCAAGCCAGCAATGAAGACGTAGACGCCCAACAACGGTGGTGTGACCAACCAACCGTGTAGGCTGAGACACCAATCGGCGGCGGCGAAGGCAAACTGACGATGAAGATGTAGACGCCCAGGTATGACCAACCAACCGTGTAGGCGGAGACACACATCAGCAGCGACGACGTAGGATAGCAATGACGATGAGAACACCAGTCGGCAACGATGGAGATAGCCGGACGATGAAGACAAAAATGCTAATCAGCTGCGGCGTAATAGGTCACCAATTGTGACAGACGCAACCGGTAGTGATGACGATCCGCAGCAGGAGAAACAGACGGTTGTAGAGACAAAGTTGCCCGTCAACGGTGGCAGAATAGATTAGGCCGAAGAGACATGGCAAGATGTTGATGAAGATGGCGATGTTGATAACCCAGTCAAATTTTAGTATAGACGTGTTAACACCAGAATTTGGTAAGCCCCGAAGTCCTCATCGGCCCAGGATCTATATCGGCTCAAAGCTAGTATCGGCCTAGAGTTCTACATCGGCCGATGGGGGTTATCTCAAACCAACCACCAATAGCAGTCGGATTCTTGTTAGATTCGGGAAGATCTTATACAGAGAAGACCGAGTTTGAGGAGGATGCGGCTTGTATCTCTTAATTAGGAAGAGTTTGTTAGTTTTCTGTTTTATCTTTAGGAAAGTGTGTTAGTGTTCGGCAAGGACTTTATCTTTTTCCTTTTATCTTTAGGAAAGTTTGAGTTGTATTCTGTTAGGATTTTTGTTAGCCTATGGGTATAAATATGTAAGCTCGTAGTTCATGTAATTTTCATCACACGATCAATACAACTTCGGCGCATCGCCAACCTTTTACTTTCGTCTTCTTCGGCGAGTTCATGTCCTTCTCACGAGGGGTAAGTCTCGTTATGGCTGCCTGCGTTGTCGGGGCTAGGGCTTCGTCGTTCTGATCTCAACAACGTAAGCACCTATTATCATATATCTTAGTCAATCTGGTTTGGCTTCTCGATTTAGTCTTATCGGCCGAGATTCGCTTTAGGGTTTATGCCGGTATCGACTAAATTGCTTTGCTAGATTAGATTGGCTAAGGTATCCACCACCCCGAAAATCAGTCAAGGGCTTGATTGTCTAGATCTTGCGTTTCTTTTCATACTTAGTGCTGCATCAGTTCGGTTTGACCTACTAAGTCGTGATTAGAACCGTAATCTCTAGCCTGTTTGTTGGCTGCCCATAAGGGTTTCATCAGAGTTTCAGCCGATGAGTTATCTGGACGTTGCATCGGCCTAAGAGTTTTATATATAGATTGGATCTGGCCGATGACAACAGAGTATATATTGTTTATCTGCTTGTTGAGAGTTTATGCCATCGGACTTCTGGCCGATGTGTGCTTTAATCTTCATATCAAATGTTTATCTTATATTTATCTGGATTATGCTATATCATATTGCTACATCATCATGTTATCGTCAGCCGATCGTCTCTATATAGATATTTGTTCAGTACATCGGCTGGAATTAATTTGTGGTAGCATGGCAGGGAAAGAACGACATTGGACGGGCTAAAGAACTCTCTTCAAATTCCATGTTGTCATGCATTTCCATCATAATGGATGACGTTTTGATTGATATCTAGCAATGGAGACGTTCTACAAGGCCCTCGAGTGGCACTCATGCGTGCTACGTCATGGAGCAAGCAACCTTTTCAGGGGAAATGTTTAGAAACTTTGTGAATAAACAAATTCCTCACCTTGTTTGGCACAACCTTTGGATAAGCGATGCGTTTAGGGCAATGTCCTTAAAGTTTCGATGGAAATAACCCCACAACAAGTAAATCTCGTCTGTTGAGGGCCCTTCTACACCGAACACGTCAGGTTTAGGAATTAATTTGTGGTAGCGTGGCAGGGAAAGAACGACATTGGACGGGCTAAAAAACTCTCTTCAAATTCCATGTTGTTACGCATTTCCATCATAATGGATGTCGTTTTGACAGATATCTCACAACGGAGACATTCTACAAGGCCCTCGACTAGCACTCATGTGTGCTACGTCATGGAGCAAGCAAACCTTTCAAGGGAAATGTTTAGAAACTTTGTGAATAAACACATTCCTCACTTTGTTTGGCACAACCTTTGGATAAGCGATGCGTTTAGGGCAACGTCCTTAAAGTTTCGATGGAAATAACCCCACAACAAGTAAATCTCGTCCGTTGAGGGCCCTTCTACACCGAGCACGTCAGGTTTAGGAATTAATTTGTGGTAGCGTGGCAGGGAAAGAACGACATTGGACGGGCTAAAAAACTCTCTTCAAATTCAATGTTGTCATGCATTTCCATCATAATGGATGTCGTCTTGACAGATATCTCGCAACGGAGACATTCTACAACACCCTCGAGTAGCACTCATGCGTGCTACGTCATGGAGCAAGCAAACCTTTCAAGGGAAATGTTTAGAAACTTTGTGAATAAACACATTCCTCACTTTGTTTGGCACAACCTTTGGATAAGCGATGCGCTTTACTGCAATGTCCTCAAACTTTCAATGGAAATAACCCCACAACAAGTTAATCTGGTCCGTTGAGGGCCCTTCTACACCGAGCACGTCAGGTTTAGGAACTAATTTATGGTAGCGTGGCAGGGAAAGAACGACATTGGATGGGCTAAAAAACACTCTTCAAATTCCATGTTGTCATGCATTTCCATCATAATGGATGTCGTTTTGACTGATATCTCGCAATGGAGACATTCTAGAAGGCCCTCGAGTGGCACTCATGCGTGCTACGTCATGGAGCAAGCAACCTTTTCAGGGGAAATGTTTAGAAACTAGGCGAATAAACTTATTCCTCACCTTGTTTGGCACAACCTTTGGATAAGCGATGCGCTTTACTGCAATTTCCTTAAAGTTTCAATGGAAATAACCCCACAACAAGTTAATCTAGTCCGTTAAGGGCCCTTGTACACCGAGCACGTCAGCTTTAGGAACTAATTTGTGGTAGCGTGGCAGGCAAAGGACGACCTTGGACGGGCTAAAAAACACACTTCAAATTCCATGTTGTCAAGCATTTCATTCATAATATATGTCGTTTTGACTGATATCTCACAACGGAGACATTCTACAAGGCCCTGGAGTGGCACTCATGCGTGCTACGTCATGGTGCAAGCAACCATTTCAGGGGAAAAGTTTAGCAACTTTGTGAATAAACACAATCCTCACCTTGTTTGTCACAACCTATGGATAAGCGATGCGTTTAGGGCAACGTCCTTAAAGTTTCGACGGAAATAACCCCACAATAAGTAAATCTCATCCGTTGAGGGCCCTTCTACACCGAGCACGTCAGGTTTAGGAATTAATTTTTGGTAGCGTGGCAGGGAAAGAATGACATTGGACGGGCTCAAAAACTCTCTTCAAATTCAATGTTGTCATGCATTTCCATCATAATGGATGTCGTCTTGACTGATATCTCGCAACGGAGACATTCAACAAGGCCCTCGAGTAGCACTCTTGCTTGCTACGTCATGGAGCAAGCAACCTTTTCAGGGGAAATGTTTAGAAACTTTGTGAATAAACACATTCCACACCTTGTTTCGCACAACTTTTGGATAAGCGATGCGTTTAGGGCAACGTCCTTAAAGTTTCGATGGAAATAAACCCACAACAAGTTAATCTGGTCCGTTGAGGGCCCTTCTACACCATGCACGTCAGGTTCAGGAACTAATTTGTGGTAGCGTGGCAGGGAAAAAACGACATTGGACGGGCTAAAAAACTCTCTTCAAATTCCATGTTGTCATGCATTTCCATCATAATGGATGTCGTTTTGACTCATATCTCGCAACGGAGACATTCTACAAGGCCCTCGAGTGGCACTCATGTGTGCTACGTCAAGGAGCAAGCAACCTTTTCAGGGGAAATGTATAGAACCTTTGTGAATAAACATAATCCTCACCTTGTTTGGCACAACCTTTGGATAAGCGATGCGTTTAGGGCAACATCCTTAAAGTTTCGATGGAAATAAACCCACAACAAGTTAATCTGGTCCGTTGAGGGCCCTTCTACACCATGCACGTCAGGTTCAGGAACTAATTTGTCGTAGCGTGGCAGGGAAAGAACGACATTGGACGGGCTAAAAAACTCTCTTCAAATTCCATGTTATCATGCATTTCCATCATAATGGATATCGTTTTGACTCATATCTCGCAACGGAGACATTCTACAAGGCCCTCGAGTGGCACTCATCCGTGCTACGTCAAGGAGCAAGCAACCTTTTCAGGGGAAATGTTTAGGAACTTTCTGAATAAACGCATTCCTCACCTTGTTTGGCACAACCTTTGGATAAGCGATGCGTTTAGGGTAACGTCCTTAAAGTTTCGACGAAAATAACCCCACAACAAGTAAATCTCGTCCGTTGAGGGCCCTTCTACACCGAGCACGTCAGGTTTAGGAATTAATTTGTAGTAGTGTGGCAGGGAAAGAACGACATTGGACGGGCTAAAAAACTCTCTTCAAATTCCATGTTGTCATGCATTTCCATCATAACGGATGTCGTTTTGACTCATATCCCGCAACGGAGACATTCTACAAGGCCCTCGAGTGGCACTCATGCGTGCTACGTCATGGAGCAAGCAACCTTTTCAGGGGAAATGTTTAGAAACTTTCTGAATAAACACATTCCTCACCTTGTTTGGCACAACCTTTGGATAAGCGATGCGTTTAGGGCAATGTCCTTAAAGTTTCGATGGAACTAACCCCACAACAAGTTAATATGGTTCGTTGAGGGCCCTTCTACACCGAGCACGTCAGGTTTAGGAACTAATTTGTGGTAGCGTGGCAGGGAAAGAACGACATTGGACGGGCTGAAAAACTCTCTTCAAATTCCATGTTGTCATCCATTTCCATCATAATGGATGTCGTTTGGACTCATATCTCGCAACGGAGACATTCTACATGGCCCTTGAGAGGCACTCATGCGTGATACGTCATGGAGCAAGCAATCATTTTAGGGGAAATGTTTAGAAACTAGGCGAATAAACACATTCCTCACCTTGTTTGGCACAACCTTTGGATAAGCGATGAGCTTTACCGCAATGTCCCTAAAGTTTCGATGGAAATAACCCCACAACAAGTTAATCTGGTCCGTTGAGGGCCCTTCTACACTGAGCACGTCAGGTTTAGGAACTAATTTGTGGTAGCGTGGCAGGGAAAGAATGACATTGGACTGGCTAAAAAACTCTCTTCAAATTCCATGTTGTCATGTATTTCCATCATAATGGACGTCGTTTTGACTGATATGTTGCAACGGAGACATTCTACAAGGCCCTCGAGTGGCACTCATGCGTGCTACATCATGGAGCAAGCAACCTTTTCTGGGGAAATGTATAGAAACTTTGTGAATAAACATATTCCTCACCTTGTTTGGCACAACCTTTGGATAAGCGATGCGTTTGGGGCAATGTCCTTAAAGTTTCGATGGAAATAACAACACAACAAGTTAATCTGGTCCGTTGAGGGCCCTTCTACACCGAGCACGTCAGGTTTAGGAACTAATTTGTGGTAGCGTGGCAAGCAAAGAACGACATTGGACGGGCTAAAAAACTCACTTCAAATTCCATGTTGTCATGCATTTCATTCATAATATTTGTCGTTTTGACTGATATCTCGCAACGGAGACTTTCTACAAGGCCCTGGAGTGGCACTCATGCGTGCTACGTCATGGAGCAAGCAACCTTTTCAGGGGAAAAGTTTAGAAACTTTGTGAATAAACATAATCCTCAGCTTGTTTGTCACAATCTTTGGATAAGCGATGCGTTTAGGGCAATGACCTTAAAGTTTCGATGGAACTAACCCCACAACAAGTTAATATGGTTCGTTGAGGGCCCTTCTACATCGAGCACGTCAGGTTTAGGAACTAATTTGTGGTAGCGTGGCAGGGAAAGGACGACATTGGACGGGCTAAAAAACTCTCTTCAAATTCCATGTTGTCATGCATTTCCATCATAATGGATGTCGTTTTGACTCATATCTCGCAACGGAGACATTCTACAAGGCCCTCGCGTGGCACTCATGCGTGCTACATCATGGAGCAAGCAACCTTTCCAGGCGAAATGTTTAGAAACTTTGTGAATAAACACATTCCTCACCTTGTTTGGCACAACCTTTGGATAAGCGATGCGCTTTACCGCAATGTCCCTAAAGTTTCGATGGAAATAACCCCACAACAAGTTAATCTGGTCCGTTGAGGGCCCTTCTACACTGAGCACGTCAGGTTTAGGAACTAATTTGTGGTAGCGTGGCAGGGAAAGAATGACATTGGACTGGCTAAAAAACACTCTTCAAATTCCATGTTGTCATGTATTTCCATCATAATGGACGTCGTTTTGACTGATATCTTGCAACGGAGACATTCTACAAGGCCCTCGAGTGGCACTCATGCGTGCTACGTCATGGAGCAAGCAACCTTTTCAGGGGAATAGTTTAGAAGCTTTGTGAATAAACACAATCCTCACCTTGTTTGTCACAACCTTTGGATAAGCGATGCGTTTAGGGCAATGTCCTTAAAGTTTCGATGGAAATAACCCCATAACAAGTTAATCTGGTCCATTGAGGGCCCTTCTACACCGAGCACGTCAGGTTTAGGAACTAATTTGTGGTAGCGTGGAATGGAAAGAACGACATTGGACGGACTAAAGAACTCTCTTCAAATTCCATCTTGTCATGCATTTCCATCATAATGGATGTCGTTTTGACTGATATCTCGCAACGGAGCCATTCTACAAGGCCCTGGAGTGGCACTCACGCGTGCTACATCACGGAGCAAGCAATCTTTTCATGGGAAATGTTTAAAAACTTTGTGAATAAACACATTCCTCACCTTGTTTGGCACAACCTTTGGATAAGCGATGCATTTAGGCAAATGTCCGTAAAGTTTCGATGGAAATAACCCCACAACAAGTTAATCTAGTCCGTTGAGGGCCCTTCTACACCGCGCATGTCAGGTTTAGGAACTAATTTGTGGTAGCGTGGCAGGGAAGAACGACATGGGACGGGCTAAAAAATTCTCTTCAAATTCCATGTTGTCATGCATTTCCATCATAATGGATGTCGTTTTGATTGATATCTCGCAATGGAGACATTTTACAAGGACCTCGAGTGGCACTCATGCGTGCTACGTCCTGGAGCAAGCAACCTTTTCAGGGCAAAAGTTTAGGAACTTTGTGAATAAACACATTCCTCACCTTGTTTGTCACAACCTTTGGATAAGCGATTCGTTTAGGGCAATGTCCTTAAAGTTTCGATGGAAATAACCCCACAACAAGTAAGTCTCGTCCGTTGAGGGCCCTTCTACACTGTGCACGTCAGGTTTAGGAATTAATTTGTGGTAGCGTGGCAGGGAAAGAACGACATTGGACGGGCTAAAAAATTCTCTTCAAATTCCATGTTGTCATGCATTTCCATCATAAAGGATGTCGTTTTGACAGATATCTCGCAACGGAGACATTCTACAAGGCCCTCGAGTGGCACTCATGCGTGCTACGTCATGGAGCAAGCAATCTTTTCAGGGGAAATGCTTAGAAACTTTGTGAATAAACACATTCCTCACCTTGTTTGGAACAACCTTTGGATAAGCGATGCGTTTTACCGCAATGTCCTTAAAGTTTCGATGGAAATAACCCCACAACAAGTTAATCTGGTCTGTTGAGGGCCCTTGTACACCGAGCACGTCAGGTTTAGGAACTAATTTGTGGTAGCGTGGCTGCGAAAGAACAACATTGGACGGGCTAAAAAACTCACTTCAAATTCCATGTTGTCATGCATTTCAATCATAATATATGTCGTTTTGACCGATATCTCACAACGGAGACATTCTACAAGGCCCTAGAGTGGCACTCATGCGTGCTACGTCATGGAGCAAGCAACCTTTTCAGCGGAAAAGTTTAGAAACTTTGTGAACAAACACAATCCTCACCGTGTTTGTCACAACCTTTGGATAAGCGATGCGTTTAGGGCAATGTCCTTAAAGTTTCGATGGAGATAACCCCACAACAAGTAAATCTCGTCCGTTGAGGGCCCTTCTACACCGAGCACGTCAGGTTTACGAATTAATTTGTGGTAGCGTGGCAGGGAAAGAACGACATTGGACGGGCTAAAAAAACTCTCTTCAAATTCCATGTTGTCATGCATTTCCATCATAATGGATATCGTTTTGACTCATACCTCGCAACGGAGACATTTACAAGGCCCTCGAGTGGCACTCATGCGTGCTACGTCATGGAGCAAGCAACCTTTTTAGGGGAAATGTTAGAAACTTTGTGAATAAACACATTCCTCACCTCGTTTGGCACAACCTTTGGATAAGCGATGCGTTTTACCGCAATGTCCTTAAAGTTTTGATGGAAATAACCCCACAACAAGTTAATCTGGTCTGTTGAGGGCCTTTCTATACCGAGCACGTCAGGTTTAGGAACTAATTTGTGGTAGCGTGGCAGGGAAAGAACGACATTGGACGGGCTAAAGAACTCTCTTCAAATTCCTTGTTGTGATGCATTTCCATCATAATGGATGTCGTTTTGTTTGATATCTAGCAATGGAGACATTCTACAAGGCCCTCGAGTGGCACTCATGCGTGCTACGACATGGAGCAAGCAACCTCTTCAGGGGAAATGTTTAGAAAATAGGCGAATAAACACATTCCTCACCTTGTTTGGCACAACCTTTGGATAAGCGATGCGCTTTGCTGCAATGTCCTTAATGTTTCGATGGATATGAACCCACAACAAGTTAATCTGGTCCGTCAAGGGCCCTTCTATAGCGAGCACGTCAGGTTTAGGAACTAATTTGTGGTAGCGTGGCAGGGAAAGAACGACATTGGACGGGCTAAAAAACTATCTTCAAATTCCATGTTGTCATGCATTTCCATCATAATGGAAGTTGTTTTGACAGATATCTCGCAACGGAGACATTCTACAAGGCCCTCGAGTAGCACTCATGCGTGCTACGTCATGGAGCAAGCAACCTTTTCAAGGGAAATGCTTAGAAACTTTGTGAATAAACACATTCCTCACCTTGTTTGGCACAACCTTTGGATAAGCGATGCGTTTTACCGCAATGTCCTTAAAGTTTCGATGGAAATAACCCCACAACAAGTTAATCTGGTCTGTTGAGGGCCCTTGTACACCGAGCACATCAGGTTTAGGAACTAATTTGTGGTAGCGTGGCTGCGAAAGAACAACATTGGACGGGCTAAAAAACTCACTTCAAATTCCATGTTGTGATGCATTTCAATCATAATATATGTCGTTTTGACCGATATCTCACAACGGAGACATTCTACAAGGCCCTAGAGTGGCACTCATGCGTGCTACGTCATGGAGCAAGCAACCTTTTCAGGGGAAATGTTTAGAAACTAGGCGAATAAACACATTCCTCACCTTGTTTGGCACAACCTTTGGATAAGCGATGCGCTTTGCTGCAATGTCCTTAATGTTTCGATGGATATAAACCCACAATAAGTTAATCTGGTCCGTCGAGGGCCCTTCTATAGCGAGCACGTCAGGTTTAGGAACTAATTTGTGGTAGCGTGGCAGGGAAAGAACGACATTGGACGGGCTAAAAAACTCTCTTCAAATTCCATGTTGTCATGCATTTCCATCATAATGGAAGTCGTTTTGACAGATATCTCGCAACGGAGACATTCTACAAGGCCCTCGAGTAGCACTCATGCGTGCTACGTCATGGAGCAAGCAACCTTTTCAAGGGAAATGCTTAGAAACTTTGTGAATAAACACATTCCTCACCTTGTTTGGCACAACCTTTGGATAAGCGATGCGTTTTACCGCAATGACCTTAATGTTTCGATGGAAATAACCCCACAACAAGTTAATCTGGTCTGTTGAGGGCCCTTGTACACCGAGCATGTCAGGTTTAGGAACTAATTTGTGGTAGCGTGGCTGCGAAAGAACAACGTTGGACGGGCTAAAAAACTCACTTCAAATTCCATGTTGTCATGCATTTCAATCATAATATATGTCGTTTTGACCGATATCTCACAACGGAGACATTCTACAAGGCCCTAGAGTGGCACTCATGGGTGCTACGTCATGGAGCAAGCAACCTTTTCAGGGGAAAAGTTTAGAAACTTTGTGAACAAACACAATCCTCACCGTGTTTGTCACAACCTTTGGATAAGCGATGCGTTTAGGGCAATGTCCTTAAAGTTTCGATGGAGATAACCCCACAACAAGTAAATCTCGTCCGTTGAGGGCCCTTCTACACCGAGCACGTCAGGTCTACGAATTAATTTGTGGTAGCGTGGCAGGGAAAGAACGACATTGGACGGGCTAAAAAACTCTCTTCAAATTCCATGTGGTCATGCATTTCCATCAAAATGGATGTCGTTTTGACAGATATCTCGCAACGGAGACATTCTACAACGCCCTCGAGTGGCACTCATGCGTGCTACGTCATGGAGCAAGCAACCTTTTCAGGGGAAATGTTTAGAAACTTTGTGAATAAACACATTCCTTACCATGTTCGGGACAACCTTTGGATAAGCGATGCGTTCAGGGCAACGTCCTTAAAGTTTCGATGGAAATAAACTCACAACAAGTTAATCTGGTCTGTTGAGGGCCTTTCTACACCGAGCACGTCAGGTTTACGAACTAATTTGTGGTAGCGTGGCAGGGAAAGAACGACATTGGACGGGCTAAAAAAACTCTCTTCAAATTCCATGTTGTCATGCATTTCCATCATAATGGATGTCGTTTTGACTCATACCTCGCAACGGAGACATTTACAAGGCCCTCGAGTGGCACTCATTCGTGCTACGTCATGGAGCAAGCAACCTTTTTAGGGGAAATGTTTAGAAACTTTGTGAATAAACACATTCCTCACCTCGTTTGGCACAACCTTTGGATAAGCGATGCGTTTTACCGCAATGTCCTTAAAGTTTTGATGGAAATAACCCCACAACAAGTTAATCTGGTCCGTTGAGGGCCTTTCTATACCGAGCACGTCAGGTTTAGGAACTAATTTGTGGTAGCGTGGCAGGGAAACAACGACATTGGACGGGCTAAAGAACTCTCTTCAAATTCCATGTTGTCATGCATTTCCATCATAATGGATGTCGTTTTGATTGATATCTAGCAATGGAGACATTCTACAAGGCCCTCGAGTGGCACTCATGCGTGCTACGTCATGGAGCAAGCAACCTTTTCAGGGGAAATGTTTAGAAACTAGGCGAATAAACACATTCCTCACCTTGTTTGGCACAACCTTTGGATAAGCGATGCGCTTTGCTGCAATGTCCTGAATGTTTCGATGGAAATAACCCCACAACAAGTTAATCTGGTCCGTTGAGGGCCCTTGTACACTGAGCATGTCAGGTTTAGGACTAATTTGTGGTAGCGTGGCAGGGAAAGAAGGACATTTGACGGGCTAAAGAACTCTCTTCAAATTCCATGTTGTGATGCATTTCCATCATAATGGATGTCGTTTTGATTGATATCTAGCAATGGAGACATTCTACAAGGCCCTCGAGTGGCACTCATGCGTGCTACGTCATGGAGCAAGCAACCTTTTCAGGGGAAATGTTTAGAAACTTTGTGAATAAACACAATCCTCACCTTGTTTGTCACAACCTTTGGATAAGCGATGCGTTTAGGGCAATGTCCTTAAAGTTTCGAAGGAAATAACCCCACAACAAGTAAATCTCGTCCATTGAGGGCCCTTCTACACCGAGCACGTCAGGTTTAGGAATTAATTTGTGGTAGTGTGGCTAGGAAAGAACGACATTGGACGGGCTAAAAAACTCTCTTCAAATTCCATGTTGTCATGCATTTCCATCATAACGTATGTCGTTTTGATTCATATCCCGCAACGGAGACATTCTACAAGGCCCTCGAGTGGTACTCATGCGTGCTACGTCATGGAGCAAGCAACCTTTTCAGGGGAAATGTATAGAAACTTTGTGAATAAACACATTCCTCACCTTGTTTGGCACAACCTTTGGATAAGCGATGCGTTTAGGGCAATGTCCTTAAAGTTTCGATGGAAATTACCCCACAACAAGTTAATATGGTCCGTTGAGGGCCCTTCTACACCAAGTACGTCAGGTTTAGGAATTAATTTGTGGTAGCGTGGTAGGGAAAGTACGACATTGGACGGGCTAAAAAACTCTCTTCAAATTCAATGTTGCCATGCATTTCTATCATAATGGATGTCGTCTTGACAGATATCTCGCAACGGAGACATTCTACAAGGCCCTCGAGTAGCACTCATGCGTGCTACGTCATGGAGCAAGCAACCTTTTCAGGGGAAATGTTTAGAAACTTTGTGAATAAACACATTCCACACCTTGTTTGGCACAACCTTTGGATAAGCGATGCGTTTAGGGCAACGTCCCTAAAGTTTCGATGGAAATAAACCCACAACAAGTTAATCTGGTCCGTTGAGGGCCCTTCTACACCGAGCACGTCAGGTTTAGGAACTAATTTGTGGTAGTGTGGTAGGGAAAGAACGACATTGGACGGGCTAAAGAACCCTCTTAAAATTCCATGTTGTCATGCATTTCCATCATAATGGATGTCGTTTTGACTCATATCTCGCAACGGAGACATTCTACAAGACCCTCGAGTAGCACTCACGCGTGCTACGTCATGGAGCAAGCAACCTTTTCAGGGGAAATGTATAGAAACTTTGTGAATAAACACATTCCTCACCTTGTCTGGCACAACCTTTGGATAAGCGATGCGTTTGGGGCAATGTCCTTAAAGTTTCGATGGAAATAACCCCACAACAAGTTAATCTGGTCCGTTGAGGGCCCTTGTACACTGAGCATGTCAGGTTTAGGACTAATTTGTGGTAGCGTGGCAGGGAAAGAACGACATTTGACGGGCTAAAGAACTCTCTTCAAATTCCATGTTGTGATGCATTTCCATCATAATGGATGTCGTTTTGATTGATATCTAGGAATGGAGACATTCTACAAGGCCCTCGAGTGACACTCATGCGTGCTATGTCATGGAGCAAGCAACCTTTTCAGGGGAAATGTTTAGAAACTTTGTGAGTAAACACATTCCTCACCTTGTTTGTCACAACCTTTGGATAAGTGATGCGTTTAGGGCAATGTCCTTAAAGTTTCGAAGGAAATAACCCCACAACAAGTAACTCTCGTCCATTGAGGGCCCTTCTACATCGAGCACGTCAGATTTAGGAATTAATTTGTGGTAGTGTGGCAGGGAAAGAACGACATTGGACGGGCTAAAAAACTCTCTTCAAATTCCATGTTGTCATGCATTTCCATCATAACGGATGTCGTTTTGACTCATATCCCGCAATGGAGACATTCTACAAGGCCCTCGAGTGGCACTCATGCGTGCTACGTCATGGAGCAAGCAACATTTTCAGGGGAAATGTTTAGAAAATTTGTGAATAAACACATTCCTCACCTTGTTTGGCACAACCTTTGGATAAGCGATGCGTTTAGGGCAATGTCCTTAAAGTTTCGAAGGAAATAACCCCACAACAAGTAAATCTCGTCCATTGATGGCCCTTCTACACCGAGCACGTCAGGTTTAGGAATTAATTTGTGGTAGTTGTTGACGCCAAATCTGTACCGCCGATGTTGACCCGGCGCGCAGACACACGAAGGCCTGGGAGATCTGCTTAGCTCCAGTGCAGGTCCTAAAATTGATGAAGCGCGGGCGTGCCAGTCAGTTTGATCCTGCTATTGACAAGATATGCAAAACAGCAGAACAAAAAGGTCTATCGGCCGATAGGCCGATAGGGCGAAAGCAACCAATCGGCCGATGAGTCGATGGCACAGTTCCAGCCGATGCCGATGCCAGCCGATGCAGTTAGGGTTTTGAACCATCGGCCGTGTACTGAACAAACATTTATATAAAGGCAATCGGCTGACGATAAAACGATGATATAGCAATGTAATATAGCATAATCCAAATATATAATAAACATTGATCTGAAGATTAGAATACACATCGGCCGGAGGTCGGATGGCATAAACTTTCAATAAGCAGATAAACAATAAATACTCTGTTGTCATCGGCCAAATCCAATCTATACGTAAAACTCTTAGGCCGATGCAACATCCAGATAATTCACCGGCTGAAACCCCGGTGAAACCCTTATTGGCAGCCAACAAGCAGGCTAGAGATTACGGTTCTAATCACGACTTAGTAGGTCAAACCGAACTGATGCAGCACTAAGTATGAAAAGAAACGCAAGACCTAGACAATCAAGCCCTTGACTGATTTTCAGGGTGGTGGATACCTTTGCCAATCTAATCTAGCAAGGTGATTTAGTCAATACCAGCATAAACCCTAAAGCGAATCTCAGCCGATAAGACTAAATCAAGAAGCCGAACCAGATTGTCTAAGATATATGATAGTAGGTGCTTACGTTGACGAGATCGGAACGTTGAAGCCCTAGCCCCGACAGCGCAGGCAGCCATAACGAGACTTACCCTTCATGTGAAGGGCATGAACTCGCCGAAGAAGACGAAAGTAAAAAGGTTGGCGATGCGCCGAAGTTGATTGATCGTGAGATAAAAATTACATGAACTACGGGCTTACATATTTATAACCATAGGCTAACAAAAATCCTAATAGAATACGACTCAAACTTTCCTAAAGATAAGAAGGAAACTAACAAACTTATCCTAATTAAAAGATACAAGCCACATCCTCCTCAAACTCGGTCTTCTCTAGATAAGATCTTCCCGAATATAACAAGAATCCGACTGCTGAAAATATGGATAACTCCTATCGGCCGCTTGTAGACCTCCGAAGCCGATACAGACTTTGAGGCCGATATTTACTCTGAGCCGATATACAAACCAGGCCGATGATGACTTTGGGGCTTACCAAATTCTGGCGTTAACAGTAGTGTGGCAGGGAAAGAACGACATTGGACGGGCTAAAAAACTCTCTTCAAATTCCATGTTGTCATGCATTTCCATCATAACGGATGTCGTTTTGACTCATATCCCGCAACGGAGACATCCCGCAACGGAGACATTCTACAAGGCCCTCGAGTGGCACTCATGCGTGCTACGTCATGGAGCAAGCAACCTTTTCAGGGGAAATGTATAGAAACTTTGTGAATAAACACATTCCTCAGCTTGTTTGACACAACCTTTGGATAAGCGATGCGTTTAGGGCAATGTCCTTAAAGTTTCGATGGAAATTACCCCACAACAAGTTAATATGGTTTGTTGAGGGCCCTTCTACACCAAGCACGTCAGGTTTAGGAATTAATTTGTGGTAGCGTGGCAGGGAAAGTACGACATTGGACGGGCTAAAAAACACTCTTCAAATTCAATGTTGTCATGCATTTCCATCATAATGGATGTCGTCTTGACAGATATCTCACAACGGAGACATTCTACAAGGCCCTCGAGTAGCACTCATGCGTGCTACGTCATGGAGCAAGCAACCTTTTCAGGGGAAATGTTTAGAAACTTTGTGAATAAACACATTCCACACCTTGTTTGGCACAACCTTTGGATAAGCGATGCGTTTAGGGCAACGTCCCTAAAGTTTCGATGGAAATAAACCCACAACAAGTTAATCTGGTCCGTTGAGGACCCTTCTACACCGAGCACGTCAGGTTTAGGAACTAATTTGTGGTAGCGTGGCAGGGAAAGAACGACATTGGACGGGCTAAATAACTCTCTTAAAATTCCTTGTTGTCATGCATTTCCATCATAATGGATGTCGTTTTGACAAATATCTCGCAACGAAGACATTCTACAAGGCCCTCGAGTAGCACTCATGCGTGCTACGTCATGGAGCAAGCAACCTTTTCAGGGGAAATGTATAGAAACTTTGTGAATAAACACATTCCTCACCATGTTTGGCACAACCTTTGGATAAGCGATGCGTTTGGGGCAATGTCCTTAAAGTTTCGATGGAAATAACCCCACAACAAGTTAATCTGTTCCGTTGAGGGCCCTTGTACATCGAGCACGTCAAGTTTAGGAACTAATTTGTGGTAGCGTGGCAGGCAAAGAACGACATTGAACGGCCTAAAAAACTCACTTAAAATTCCATGTTGTCATGCATTTCATTCATAATATATGTCGTTTTGACTGATATCTCGCAACGGAGACTTTCTACAAGGCCCTGGAGTGGCACTCATGCGTGCTACGTCATGGAGCAAGCAACCTTTTCAGGGGAAAAGTTTAGAAACTTTGTGAATAAACACAATCCTCACCTTGTTTGTCACAACCTTTGGATAAGCGATGCGTTTAGGGCAATGTCCTTAAAGTTTCGATGGGGATAACCCCACAACAAGTAAATCTCGTCCGTTGAGGGCCCTTCTACACCGAGCACGTCAGGTTTAGGAATTAATTTGTGGTAGCGTGGCAGGGAAAGAATGACATTGGACGGGCTAAAAAACTCTCTTCAAATTTCATGTGGTCATGCATTTCCATCATAATGCATGTCATTTTGACAGATATTTCGCAACGGAGACATTCTACAACGCCCTCGAGTGGCACTCATGCGTGCTACGTCCTGGAGCAAGCAACCTTTTAAGGGGAAATGTTTGGAAACTTTGTGAATAAACACATTCCTCACCTTGTTTGGCACAACCTTTGGATAAGCGATGCGTTTAGGGCAACGTCCTTAAAGTCTCGATCGAAATAAACCCACAACAAGTTAATCTGGTCTGTTGAGGGCCCTTCTACACCGAGCACGTCAGGTTTAGGAACTAATTTGTGGTAGCTTGGCAGGGAAAGAACGACATTGGACGGGCTAAACAACTCTCTTCAAATTCCATGTTGTCATGCATTTCCATCATAATGGATGTCCTTTTGACTCATATCTCGCAACGGAAACATTCTACAAGGCCCTCGAGCGGCACTCATGCGTACTACGTCATGGAGCAAGCAACCTTTTCAGGGGAAATGTTTTGGAACTTTGTGAATAAACACATTCGTCACCTTGTTAGTCACAACTTTTGGATAAGCGATGCGTTTAGGGCAATGTCCTTAAAGTTTTGAAGGAAATAACCCCACAACAAGTAAATCTCGTCCATCGAGGGCCCTTCTACACCGAGCACGTCAGGTTTAGGAATTAATTTGTAGTAGTGTGGCAGGGAAAGAACGACATTGGACGGGCTAAAAAACTCTCTTCAAATTCCATGCTGTCATGCATTTCCATCATAATGGATGTCGTTTTGACTCATATCTCGCAACGGAGACATTCTACAAGGCCCTCGAGTGGCACTCATGCGTGCTACGTCATGGAGCAAGCAACCTTTCCAGGGGAAATGTTTAGAAACTTTGCGAATAAACACATTCCTCACCTTGTTTGGCACAACCTTTGGATAAGTGATGCGTTTAGGGCAATGTCCTTAAAGTTTCGATGGAACTAATCCCACAACAAGTTAATATGGTTCATTGAGGGCCGTTCTACAGTGAGCACGTCAGGTTTAGGAACTAATTTGTGGTAGCGTGGCAGGGAAAGGACGACATTGGACGGGCTAAAAAACTCTCTTCAAATTCCATGTTGTCATGCATTTCCATCATAATGGATGTCGTTTTGACTCATATCCCGCAACGGAGACATTCTACAAGGCCCTCGAGTGGCACTCATGCGTGCTACGTCATGGAGCAAGCAACCTTTTCAGGGGAAATGTATAGAAACTTTGTGAATAAACACATTCCTCACCTTGTTTGGCACAACCTTTGGATAAACGATGCGTTTAGGGCAATGTCCTTAAAGTTTCGATTGAAATTACCCCACAACAAGTTAATATGGTCCGTTGAGGGCCCTTCTACACCAAGCACGTCAGGTTTAGGAATTAATTTGTGGTAGCGTGGCAGGGAAAGTACGCCATTGGACGAGCTAAAAAACTCTCTTCAAATTCAATGTTGTCATGCATTTCCATCATAATGGATGTCGTCTTGACAGATATCTCGCAACGGAGACATTCTACAAGGCCCTCGAGTAGCACTCATGCGTGCTACGTCATGGAGCAAGCAACCTATTCAGGGGAAATGTTTAGAAACTTTGTGAATAAACACATTCCACACCTTGTTTGGCACAACCTTTGGATAAGCGATGCGTTTAGGGCAACGTCCCTAAAGTTTCAATGGAAATAAACCCACAACAAGTTAATCTGGTCCGTTGAGGGCCCTTCTACACCGAGCACGTCAGGTTTAGGAACTAATTTGTGGTAGCGTGGCAGGGAAAGAACGACATTGGACGGGCTAAATAACTCTCTTAAAATTCCATGTTGTCATGCATTTCCATCATAATGGATGTCGTTTTGACTCATATCTCACAACGGAGACATTCTACAAGGCCCTCGAGTAGCACTCATGCGTGCTACGTCATGGAGGAAGCAACCTTTTCAGGGGAAATGTATAGAAACTTTGTGAATAAACACATTCCTCACCTTGTTTGGCACAACCTTTGGATAAGCGATGCGTTTGGGGCAATGTCCTTAAAGTTTCGATGGAAATAACCCCACAACAAGTTAATCTGGTCCGTTGAGGGCCCTTGTACATCGAGCACGTCAAGTTTAGGAACTAATTTGTGGTAGCGTGGCAGGCAAAGAACGACATTGGACGGGCTAAAAAACTCACTTCAAATTCCATGTTATCATGCATTTCATTCATAATATATGTCGTTTTGACTGATATCTCGCAACGGAGACTTTCTACAAGGCCCTGGAGTGGCACTCATGCGTGCTACGTCATGGAGCAAGCAACCTTTTCAGGGGAAAAGTTTAGAAACTTTGTGAATAAACACAATCCTCACCTTGTTTGTCACAACCTTTGGATAAGCGATGTGTTTAGGGTAATGTCCTTAAAGTTTCGATGGAGATAACCCCACAACAAGTAAATCTCGTCCGTTGAGGGCCCTTCTACACCGAGCACGTCAGGTTTAGGAATTAATTTGTGGTAGCGTGGCAGGGAAAGAACGACATTGGACGGGCTAAAAAACTCTCTTCAAATTCCATGTGGTCATGCATTTCCATCATAATGCATGTCGTTTTGACAGATATTTCGCAACGGAGACATTCTACAACGCCCTCGAGTGGCACCCATGCGTGCTACATCCTGGAGCAGGCAACCTTTTAAGGGGAAATGTTTGGAAACTTTGTGAATAAACACATTCCTCACCTTGTTTGGCACAACCTTTGGATAAGCGATGCGTTTAGGGCAACGTCCTTAAAGTCTCGATGGAAATAAACTCACAACAAGTTAATCTGGTCTGTTGAGGGCCCTTCTACACCGAGCACGTCAGGTTTAGGAACTAATTTGTGGTAGCTTGGCAGGGAAAGAACGACATTGGACGGGCTAAAGAACTCTCTTCAAATTCCATGTTGTCTTGCATTTCCATCATAATGGATGTCCTTTTGACTCATATCTCGCAACGGAAACATTCTACAAGGCCCTCGAGCGGCACTCATGCGTACTACGTCATGGAGCAAGCAACCTTTTCAGGGGAAATGTTTTGGAACTTTGTGAATAAACACATTCCTCACCTTGTTAGTCACAACTTTTGGATAAGCGATGCGTTTAGGGCAATGTCCTTAAAGTTTCGAACGAAATAACCCCACAACAAGTAAATCTCGTCCATTGAGGGCCCTTCTACACCGAGCACGTCAGGTTTAGGAATTAATTTGTAGTAGTGTGGCAGGGAAAGAACGACATTGGACGGGCTAAAAAACTCTGTTCAAATTCCATGCTGTCATGCATTTCCATCATAATGGATGTCGTTTTGACTCATATCTCGCAACGGAGACATTCTACAAGGCCCACGAGTGGCACTCATGCGTGCTACGTCATGGAGCAAGCAACCTTTCAAGGGGAAATATTTAGAAACTTTGTGAATAAACACATTCCTCACCTTGTTTGGCACAACCTTTGGATAAGTGATGCGTTTAGGGCAATGTCCTTAAAGTTTCGATGGAACTAATCCCACAACAAGTTAATATGGTTCATTGAGGGCCCTTCTACACCGAGCACGTCAGGTTTAGGAACTAATTTGTGGTAGCGTGGCAGGGAAAGGACGACATTGGACGGGCTAAAAAACTCTCTTCAAATTCCATGTTGTCATGCATTTCCATCATAATGGATGTCGTTTTTACTCATATCTCGCAACGGAGACATTCTACAAGGCCCTGGAGTGGCACTCATGCGTGCTACGTCATGGAGCAAGCAACCTTTTCAGGGGAAAAGTTTAGAAACTTTGTGAATAAACACAATCCTCACCTGGTTTGTCACAACCTTTGGATAAGCGATGCGTTTAGGGCAAAGTCCTTAAAGTTTCGACGGAAATAACCCCACAACAAGTAAATCTCGTCCGTTGAGGGCCCTTCTACACCGAGCACATCAGGTTTAGGAATTAATTTCTGGTAGCGTGGCAGGGAAAGAACGACATTGGACGGTCTAATAAACTCTCTTCAAATTCCATGTTGTCATGCATTTCCATCATAATGGATGTCGTTTTGACAGATATCTCGCGACGGAGACATTCTACAAGGCCCTCGAGTAGCACTCATGCGTGCTACGTCATGGTGCAAGCAACCTTTTCAGGGGAAAAGTTTAGCAACTTTGTGAATAAACACATTCCTCACCTTGTTTGGCACAACCTTTGGATAAGCGATGCGCTTTACTGCAATGTCCTTAAACTTTCAATGTAAATAACCCCACAACAAGTTCACCTGGTCCGTTGAGGGCCCTTCTACACCGAGCACGTCAGGTTTAGGAACTAATTTATGGTAGCGTGGCAGGGAAAGAACGACATTGGATGGGCTAAAAAACACTCTTCAAATTCCATGTTGTCATGCATTTCCATCATAATGGATGTCGTTTTGACTGATATCTCGCAATGGAGACATTCTAGAAGGCCCTCGAGTGGCACTCATGCGTGCTACGTCATGGAGCAAGCAACCTTTTCAGAGGAAATGTTTAGAAACTAGGCGAATAAACTTATTCCTCACCTTGTTTGGCACAACCTTTGGATAAGCGATGCGCTTTACTGCAATGTCCTTAAAGTTTCAATGGAAATAACCCTACAACAAGTTAATCTGGTCCGTTAAGGGCCCTTGTACACCGAGCACGTCAGGTTTAGGAACAAATTTGTGGTAGCGTGGCAGGCAAAGGACGACCTTGGACGGGCTAAAAAACACACTTCAAATTCCATGTTGTCAGGCATTTCATTCATAATATATGTCGTTTTGACTGATATCTCACAACGGAGACAATCTACAAGGCCCTGGAGTGGCACTCATGCGTGCTACGTCATGGTGCAAGCAACCATTTCAGGGGAAAAGTTTAGCAACTTTGTGAATAAACACAATCCTCACCTTGTTTTTCACAACCTTTGGATAAGCGATGCGTTTAGGGCAATGTCCTTAAAGTTTCGATGGAAATAAACCCACAACAACTTAATCTGGTCCGTTGAGGGCCCTTCTACACCAAGCACGTCAGGTTCAGGAACTAATATGAGGTAGCGTGGCAGGGAAAAAACGACATTGGACGGGCTAAAAAACTCTCTTCAAATTCCATGTTGTCATGCATTTCCATCATAATGGATGTCGTTTTGACAGATATCTCGCGACGGAGACATTCTACATGGCCCTCGAGTAGCACTCTTGCTTGCTACGTCATGGAGCAAGCAACCTTTTCAGGGGAAATGTTTAGAAACTTTGTGAATAAACACATTCCACACCTTGTTTGGCACAACTTTAGGATAAGCGATGCGTTTAGGGCAACGTCATTAAAGTTTCGATGGAAATAAACCCACAACAAGTTAATCTGGTCCGTTGAGGGCCCTTCTACACCATGCACGTCAGGTTCAGGAACTAATTTGTGGTAGCGTGGCAGGGAAAGAACGACATTGGACGGGCTAAAAAACTCTCTTCAAATTCCATGTTATCATGCATTTCCATCATAATGGATGTCGTTTTGACTCATATCTCGCAACGGAGACATTCTACAAGGCCCTCGAGTGGCACTCATGTGTGCTACGTCAAGGAGCAAGCAACGTTTTCAGGGGAAATGTTTAGAAACTTTGTGAATAAACACATTCCACACCTTGTTTGGCACAACTTTTGGATAAGCGATGCGTTTAGGGCAACGTCCTTAATGTTTCGATGGAAATAAACCCACAACAAGTTAATCTGGTCCGTTGAGGGTCCTTTTACACCAAGCACGTCAGGTTCAGGAACTAATTTGTGGTAGCGTGGAGGGAAAGAACGACATTGGACGGGCTAAAAAACTCTCTTCAAATTCCATGTAGTCATGCATTTCCATCATAATGGATGTCGTTTTGACAGATATTTCGCAACGGAGACATTCTACAACGCCCTCGAGTGGCACCCATGCGTGCTACGTCCTGGAGCAGGCAACCTTTTAAGGGGAAATGTTTGGAAACTTTGTGAATAAACACATTCCTCACCTTGTTTGGCACAACCTTTGGATAAGCGATGTGTTTAGGTTAATGTCCTTAAAGTTTCGATGGAAATAACCCCACAACAAGTTAATATGGCTCGTTGAGGGCCCTTCTACACCGAGCACGTCAGGTTTAGGAACTAATTTGTGGTAGCGTGGCAAGGAAAGAACGACATTGGACGGGCTAAAAAACTCACTTCAAATTCCATGTTGTCATGCATTTCCATCCTAACGGATGTCGTTTCGACTGATATCTGGCAACGGAGACATTCTACAAAGCCCTGGAGTGGCACTCATGCGTGCTACGTCATGGAGCATGGAACATTTTCAGGGGAAAATTTTAGAAACTTTGTGAATAAATACATTCCTCACCTTGTTTGGCACAACCTTTGGATAAGCGATGCGTTTTAAGGCAATGTCCTTAAAGTTTCGATGGAAATAACCCAACAACAATATAATCTGGTCCGTTGAGGGCCTTTCTACACCGAGCACGTCAGGTTTAGGAACTAATTTGTGGTAGCGTGGCAGGGAAAGAACGACATTGGACGGGCTAAAAAAACTCTTTTTCAAATTCAATGTTGTCATGCATTTCCATCATAATGGATGTCGTCTTGACAGATATCTCGACAACGGAGACATTCTACAAGGCCCCTCGAGTAGCACTCCATGCGTGCTACGTCATGGAGCAAGCAACCTTTTCAGGGGAAATGTTTTAGAAACTTTGTGAATAAACACATTCCTCACCTTGTTTGGCACAACCTTTGGATAAGCGATGCGTTTAGGGCAACGTCCTTAAAGTTTCGATGGAAATAAACCCACAACAAGTTAATCTGGTCCGTTGAGGGCCCTTCTAACACCAAGCACGTCAGGTTTAGGAACTAATTTGTGGTAGCGTGGCAGGCAAAGAAGGACATTGGACGAGCTAAAAAACTCACTTCAAATTCCATGTTGTCATGCATTTCATTCATAATATATGTCGTTTTGACTGATATCTCGCAACGGAGACATTCTACAAGGCCCTGGAGTGGCACTCATGCGTGCTACGGTCATGGCGCAAGCAACCTTTTCAGGGGAAAAGATTAGAAACTTTGTGAATAAACACATTCCTCACCTTGTTTGGCACAACCTTTGGATAAGCGATGCGTTTAGGGCAATGTCCTTAAAGTTTCGATGGAAATAACCCACAACAAGTTATCTGGTCCGTTGAGGGCCCTTCTACTAGCCAGCACGTCAGGTTTAGGAATTAATTTGTGGTTAGCGTGGCAGGGAAAGAACGACATTTGACGGGCTAAAAAACTCTCTTCAAATTCAATGTTGTCATGCATTTCCATCATAATGGATGTCGTTTTGACATGATATCTCGCAACGGAGACATTCTACAAGGCCCTCGAGAGTAGCACTCATGCGTGCTACGTCATGGAGCAAGCAACCTTTTCAGGGAAATGTTTAGAAACTTTGTGACATAAACACATCCCACCTTGTTTGGCACAACCTTTGGATAAGCGATGCGTTTTGAGGCAACTGTCCTTAAAGTTTCGATGGAAATAACCCCACAACAAGTTAATCTGGTCCTGTTGAGGGCCCTTCTACACCAAGCACGTCAGGTTTAGGAACTAATTTGTGGTAGCGTGGCAGGCGAAAGAAGACATTGGACGGGCTAAAAAACTCACTTCAAATTCCATGTTGTCATGCATTTCATCATAATTATGTCGTTTTGACCGATATCTGCAACGGAGACATTCTACAAGGCCCTGAGTGGCACTCATGCGTGCTACGTCATGGAGCAAGCAACCTTTTCAGGGAAATGTTTAGAAACTTTGTGAATAAACACATTCCTCACCTTGTTTGGCACAACCTTTGGATAAGCGATGCGTTTAGGGCAATGTCCTTAAAGTTTCGATGGAAATAACCCCACAACAAGTAAATCTCGTCCGTTGAGGGCCCTTCTACACCGAGCACGTCAGGTTTAGGAATTAATTTGTGGTAGCGTGGCAGGGAAAGAACGACATTGGACGGGCTAAAAAACTCTCTTCAAATTCCATGTTGGTCATGCATTTCCATCATAATGGATGTCGTTTTGACAGATATCTCGCAACGGAGACATTCTACAAGGCCCTCGAGTGGCACTCATGCGTGCTACGTCATGGAGCAAGCAACCTTTTCAGGGGAAAAGTTTAGAAACTTTGTGAATAAACACAATCCTCACCTTGTTTGTGCACAACCTTTGGATAAGCGATGCGTTTAGGGCAATGTCCTTAAAGTTTCGATGGAAATAACCCCACAACAAGTTAATCTGGTCCGTTGAGGGCCCTTCTACACCAGCACGTCAGGTTTAGGAACTAATTTGTGGTAGCGTGGCAGGGAAAGAACGACATTGGACGGGCTAAAAAACTCTCTTCAAATTCCATGTTGTCATGCATTTCATCATAATGGATGTCGTTTTGACTCATATCTCGCAACGGAGACATTCTACAAGGCCCTCGAGTGGCACTCATGCGTGCTACGTCAAGGAGCAAGCAACCTTTTCAGGGGAAATGTTTAGAAACTTTGTGAATAAACACATTCCTCACCTTGTTTGGCACAACCTTTGGATAAGCGATGCGTTTAGGGCAAGTCCTTAAAGTTTCGATGGAAATAACCCCACAACAAGTTAATCTGGTCCGTTGAGGGCCCTTCTACACGAGCACGTCAGGTTTAGGAATTAATTTGTGGTAGCGTGGCAGGGAAAGAACGACATTGGACGGGCTAAAAAACTCTCTTCAAATTCCAATGTTGTCATGCATTTCCATCATAATGGATGTCGTCTTGACGATATCTCGCAACGGAGACATTCTACAAGGCCCTGAGTGGCACTCATGCGTGCTACGTCATGGAGCAAGCAACCTTTTCAGTGGGAAAATGTTTAGAAACTTTGTGAATAAACACATTCCTCACCTTGTTTGGCACAACCTTTGGATAAGCGATGCGTTTAGGCAACGTCCTTAAAGTTTCGATGGAAATAACCCCACAACAAGTTAATATTGTCCGTTGAGGGCCCTTCTACACCAAGCACGTCAGGTTTAGGAACTAATTTGTGGTAGCGTGGCAGGGAAAGAACGACATTGGACGGGCTAAAAAACTCTCTTCAAATTCCATGTTGTCATGCATTTCCATCATAATGGATGTCGTTTTGACTGATATCTCGCAACGGAGACATTCTACAAGGCCCTCGAGTGGCACTCATGGTGCTACGTCATGGAGCAAGCAACCTTTTCAGGTGAAATGTTTAGAAACTTTGTGAATAAACACATTCCTCACCTTGTTTGGCACAACCTTTGGATAAGCGATGCGTTTAGGGCAATGTCCTTAAAGTTTCGATGGAAATAACCCCACAACAAGTTAATCTTGTCCGTTGAGGGCCCTTCTTACACCGAGCACGTCAGGTTTAGGAACTAATTTGTGGTAGCGTGGCAGGGAAAGAACGACATTGGACGGGCTAAAAAACTCTCTTCAAATTCCATGTTGTCATGCATTTCCATCATAATGGATGTCGTTTTGACTGATATCTCGCAACGGAGACATTCTACAAGGCCCTCGAGTGGCACTCATGCGTGCTACGTCATGGAGCAAGCAACCTTTCATGGGGAAATGTTTAGAAACTTTGTGAATAAACACATTCCTCACCTTGTTTGGCACAACCTTTGGATAAGCGATGCGTTTAGGGCAATGTCCTTAAAGTTTCGATGGAAATAACCCCACAACAAGTTAATATGGTCTCGTTGAGGGCCCTTCTACACCGAGCACGTCAGGTTTAGGAACTAATTTGTGGTAGCGTGGCAGGGAAAGAATGACATTGGACGGGCTAAAAAACTCTCTTCAAATTCCATGTTGTCATGCATTTCCATCATAATGGATGTCGTCTTGACAGATATCTCGCAACGGAGACATTCTACAAGGCCCTCGAGTAGCACTCATGCGTGCTACGTCATGGAGCAAGCAACCTTTTCAGGGGAAATGTTTAGAAACTTTGTGAATAAACACATTCCTCACCTTGTTTGGCACAACCTTTGGATAAGCGATGCGTTTAGGGCAACGTCCTTAAAGTTTCGATGGAAATAAACCCACAACAAGTTAATCTGTCCGTTGAGGGCCCTTCTACACCAGCACGTCAGGTTTAGGAACTAATTTGTGGTAGCGTGGCAGGGAAAGAACGACATTGGACGGGCTAAAAAACTCTCTTCAAATTCCATGTTGTCATGCATTTCCATCATACATGGATGTCGTTTTGACTGATATCTCGCAACGGAGACATTCTACAAGGCCCTCGAGTGGCACTCATGCGTGCTACGTCATGGAGCAAGCAACCTTTTCAGGGGAAATGTTTAGAAACTTTGTGAATAAACACAATTCCTCACCTTGTTTGGCACAACCTTTGGATAAGCGATGCGTTTAGGGCAACGTCCTTAAAGTTTCGATGGAAATAACCCCACAACAAGTTAATCTAGTCCGTTGAGGGCCCTTCTACACCGAGCACGTCAGGTTTAGGAATTAATTTGTGGTAGCGTGGCAGGGAAAGAACGACATTGGACGGGCTAAAAAACTCTCTTCAAATTCAATGTTGTCATGCATTTCCATCATAATGGATGTCGTTTGACGATATCTCGCAACGGAGACATTCTACAAGGCCCTCGAGTAGCACTCATGCGTGCTACGTCATGGAGCAAGCAACCTTTTCAGGGGAAATGTTTAGAAACTTTGTGAATAAACACATTCCTCACCTTGTTTGGCACAACCTTTGGATAAGCGATGCGTTTAGGGCAACGTCCTTAAAGTTTCGATGGAAATAACCCCACAACAAGTAAATTTCCGTTGAGGGCCCTTCTACACCGAGCACGTCAGGTTTAGGAATTAATTTGTGGTAGCGTGGCAGGGAAAGAACGACATTGGACGGGCTAAAAAACTCTCTTCAAATTCCATGTTGTCATGCATTTCCATCATAATGGATGTCGTTTTGACACGATATCTCGCAACGGAGACATTCTACAAGGCCCTCGAGTAGCACTCATGCGTGCTACGTCATGGAGCAAGCAACCTTTTCAGGGAAATGTTTAGAAACTTTGTGAATAAACACATTCCACACCTTGTTTGGCACAACTTTTGGATAAGCGATGCGTTTAGGGCAATGTCCTTAAAGTTTCGATGGAAGTAACCCCACAACAAGTAAATCTCATCCGTTGAGGGCCCTTCTACACCGAGCACGTCAGGTTTAGGAATTAATTTGTGGTAGCGTGGCAGGGAAAGAACGACATTGGACGGGCTAAAAAACTCTCTTCAAATTCCTTGTGGTCATGCATTTCCATCATAATGCATGTCGTTTTGACAGATATTTCGCAACGGAGACATTCTACAACGCCCTCGAGTGGCACTCATGCGTGCTACGTCATGGAGCAAGCAACCTTTTCAGGGAAATGTTTAGAAACTTTGTGAATAAACACATTCCTCACCTTGTTTGGCACAACCTTTGGATAAGCGATGCGTTTAGGGCAATGTCCTTAAAGTTTCGATGGAATAACCCCACAACAAGTAAATCTGTCCGTTGAGGGCCCTTCTACACGAGCACGTCAGGTTTAGGAATTAATTTGTGGTAGCGTGGCAGGGAAAGAACGACATTGGACGGGCTAAAAAACTCTCTTCAAATTCCATGTTGGTCATGCATTTCCATCATAATGGATGTCGTTTTGACAGATATCTCGCAACGGAGACATTCTACAAGCCCTCGAGTGGCACTCATGCGTGCTACGTCATGGAGCAAGCAACCTTTTCAGGGGAAATGTTTAGAAACTTTGTGAATAAACACATTCCTCACCTTGTTTGGCACAACCTTTGGATAAGCGATGCGTTTAGGGCAAGTCCTTAAAGTTCGATGGAAATAACCCCACAACAAGTTAATCTGGTCCGTTGAGGGCCCTTCTAACACCGAGCACGTCAGGTTTAGGAACTAATTTGTGGTAGCTGGCAGGGAAAGAACGACATTGGACGGGCTAAAACAACTCTCTTCAAATTCCATGTTGTCATGCATTTCATCATAAATGGATGTCCTTTTGACTGATATCTAGCAATGGAGACATTCTACAAGGCCCTCGAGTCGGCACTCATGCGTGCTACGTCATGGAGCAAGCAACCTTTTCAGGGGAAATGTTTAGGAACTTGGTGAATAAACACATTCCTCACCTTGTTTGAGTCACAACCTTTTGGATAAGCGATGCGCTTTACTGCAATTAACGTCCTTAAAGTTTCGACGGAAATAACCCCACAACAAGTAAATCTCATCCGTTGAGGGCCCTTCTACACCGAGCACGTCAGGTTTAGGAATTAATTTTTGGTAGCGTGGCTGGGAATGAACGACATTGGACGGGCTAAAAAACTCTCTTCAAATTCAATGTTGTCATGCATTTCCATCATAATGGATGTCGTCTTGACTGATATCTCGCAACGGAGACATTCAACAAGGCCCTCGAGTAGCACTCATGCGTGCTACGTCATGGAGCAAGCAACCTTTTCAAGGGAAATGTTTAGAAACTTTGTGAATAAACTCATTCCTCACCTTGTTTGGCATAACCTTTGGATAAGCGATGCGTTTAGGGCAACGTCCTTAAAGTTTCGACGGAAATAACCCCACAACATGTAAATCTCGTCCGTTGAGGGCCCTTCTACGCCGAGCACGTCAGGTTTAGGAATTAATTTTTGGTAGCGTGGCAGAGAAAGAATGACATTGGACGGGCTAAAAAACTCTCTTCAAATTCAATGTTGTCATGCATTTCCATCATAATGGATGTCGTCCTGACTGATATCTCGCAACGGAGACATTCAACAAGGCCCTCGAGTAGCACTCTTGCTTGCTACGTCATGGAGCAAGCAACCTTTTCAGGGGAAATGTTTAGAAGCTTTGTGGATAAAAACATTCCACACCTTGTTTGGCACAACTTTTGGATAAGCGATGCGTTTAGGGCAACGTCCTTAAAGTTTCGATGGAAATAAACCCACAACAAGTTAATCTAGTCAGTTGAGGGCCCTTCTACACCATGCACGTCAGGTTCAGGAACTAATTTGCGGTAGCGTGGCAGGGAAAGAACGACATTGGACGGGCTAAAAAACTCTCTTCAAATTCCATGATGTCATGCATTTCCATCATAATGGATGTCGTTTTGACTCATATCTCGCAACGGAGACATTCTACAAGGCCCTCGAGTGGCATTCATGCGTGCTACGTCAAGGAGCAAGCAACCTTTTCAAGGGAAATGTTTAGAAACTTTGTGAATAAACGCATTCCTCACCTTGTTTGGCACAACCTTTGGATAAGCGATGCGTTTAGGGTAACGTCCTTAAAGTTTCGACGGAAATAACCCCACAACAAGTAAATCTTGTCCGTTGAGGGCCCTTCTACACCGAGCACGTCAGGTTTAGGAATTAATTTTTGGTAGCGTGGCTGGGAAAGAACGACATTGGACGGGCTAAAAAACTCTCTTCAAATTCAATGTTGTCATGCATTTCCATCATAATGTATGTCGTCTGGACTGATATCTCGCAACGGAGACATTCAACAAGGCCCTCGAGTAGCACTCTTGCTTGCTACATCATGGAGCAAGCAACGTTTTCAGGGGAAATGTTTAGAAACTTTGTGAATAAACACATTCCACACCTTGTTTGGCACAACTTTTGGATAAGCGATGCGTTTAGGGCAATGTCCTTAAAGTTTCGATGGAAATAACCCCACAACAAGTTAATATGGCTCGTTGAGGACCCTTCTACACCGAGCACGTCAGGTTTAGGAACTAATTTGTGGTAGCGTGGCAAGGAAAGAACGACATTGGACGGGCTAAAAAACTCTCTTCAAATTCCATGTTGTCATGCATTTCCATCATAATGGATGTCGTTTTGACAGATATCTCGCAACGGAGACATTCTACAAGGCCCTCGAGTAGCACTCATGCGTGCTACGTCATGGAGCAAGCAATCTTTTCAAGGGAAATGTTTAGAAACTTTATGAATAAACACATTCCTCACCTTGTTTGGCACAACCTTTGGATAAGCGATACGTTTAGGGCAACGTCCTTAAAGTTTCGACGGAAATAACCCCACAACAAGTAAATCTCGTCTGTTAAGGGCCCTTCTACACCGAGCACGTCAGGTTTAGGAATTAATTTTTGGTAGCGTGGCAGGGAAAGAACGACATTGGACGGGCTAAAAAACTCTCTTCAAATTCAATGTTGTCATGCATTTCCATCATAATGGATGTCGTCTTGACTGATATCTCGCAACGGAGACATTCAACAAGGCCCTCAAGTAGCACTCTTGCTTGCTACGTCATGGAGCAAGCAACCTTTTCAGGGGAAATGTTTAGAAACTTTGTGAATAAACACATTCCACACCTTGTTTGGCACAACTTTTGGATAAGCGATGCGTTTACGGCAACGTCCTTAAACTTTCGATGGAAATAAGCCCACAACAAGTTAATCTGGTCCGTTGAGGGCCCTTCTACACCAAGCACGTCAGGTTCAGGAACTAATTTGTGGAAGCGTGGCAGGGAAAGAACGACATTGGACGGGCTAAAAAACTCTCTTCAAATTCCATGTTGTCATGCATTTCCATCATAATGGATGTCGTTTTTACTCATATCTCGCAACGGAGACATTCTACAAGGCCCTCGAGTGGCACTCATGTGTGCTGCGTCAAGGAGCAAGCAACCTTTTCAGGGGAAACGTTTAGAAACTTTGTGGATAAACACATTCCTCACCTTGTTTGGCACAACCTTTGGATAAGCGATGCGTTTAGGGCAAAGTCCTTAAAGTTTCGATGGAAATAAACCCACAACAAGTTAATCTGGTCTGTTGAGGGCCTTTCTACACCGAGCACATCAGGTTTAGGAACTAATTTGTGGTAGCGTGGCAGGGAAAGAACGACATTGGACGGGCTAAAAAATTCTCTTCAAATTCAATGTTGTCATGCATTTCCATCATAATGGATGTCGTCTTGACTGATATCTCGCAACGGAGACATTCTACAAGGCCCTCGAGTGGCACTCATGTGTGCTACGTCATGGAGCACGCAACCTTTTCAAGGGAAATGTTTAGAAACTAGGCGAATAAACACATTCCTCACCTCGTTTGGCACAACCTTTGGATAAGCGATGCGCTTTACTGCAATATCCTTAAAGTTTCAATGGAAATAACCCCACAACAAGTTAATCTGGTCCGTTGAGGGCCCTTGTACACCGAGCACATCAGGTTTAGGAACTAATTTGGGGTAGCGTGGCAGGCAAAGAACGAAATTGGACGGGCTAAAAAACTCACTTCAAATTCCATGTCGTCATGCATTTCATTCATAATATATGTTGTTTTGACTGATATCTCACAACGGAGACTTTCTACAAGGCCCTGGAGTGGCACTCATGTGTGCTACGTCATGGTGCAAGCAACCTTTTCAGGGGAAAAGTTTAGAAACTTTGTGAATAAACTCAATCCTCACCTTGTTTGTCACAACCTTTGGATAAGCGAAGCGTTTAGGGCAATGTCCTAAAAGTTTCGATGGAAATAACCCCACAACAAGTTAATATGGTCCGTTGAGGGCCCTTCTACACCAACCACGTCAGGTTTAGGAACTAATTTGTGGTAGCGTGGCAGGGAAAGAACAACATTGGACGGGCTAAGAAACTCTCTTCAAATTCCATGTTGTCATGCATTTTCATCATAATGGATGTCGTTTTGACTCATATCTCGCAACGGAGACATTCTACAAGGCCCTCGAGTGGCACTCATGCGTGCTACGTCATGGAGCAAGCAACCTTTTCAGGGGAAATGTACAGAAACTATGTGAATAAACACATTCCTCACCTTGTTTGGCACAACCTTTGGATAAGCGATGCGTTTAGGGCAATGTCCCTAAAGTTTCGATGGAAATAACCCCACAACAAGTTAATATGGTTCGTTGAGGGCCCCTGTACACCGAGCACGTCAGGTTTAGGAACTAATTTGTGGTAGCGTGGCAGGGAAAGAACGACATTGGACGGGCAAAAAAACTCTTTTTCAATTCCATGTTGTTATGAATTTCCATCATAATGGATGTCGTTTTGACAGAAATCTCGCAACGGAGACATTCTACAAGGCCCTCGAGTCGCACTCCTGCGTGCTACGTCATGGAGCAAGCAACCTTTTCAGGGGAAATGTTTAGAAACTTTGTGGATAAACACATTCCTCACCTTGTTTGGCACAACCTTTGGATAAGCGATGCGTTTAGGGCAACGTCCTTAATGTTTCGATGGAAATAAACCCACAACAAGTTAATTTGGTCCGTTGGGGGCCCTTCTACACCAAGCACGTCAGGTTTAGGAACTAATTTGGGGTAGCGTGGCAGGCAAAGAAGGACATTGGACGAGCTAAAAATCTCACTTCAAATTCCATGTTGTCATGCATTTCATTCATAATATATGTCGTTTTGACTGATATCTCGCAACGGAGACATTCTACAAGGCCCTGGAGTGGCACTCATGCGTGCTACGTCGTGGCGCAAGCAACCTTTTCGGGGGAAAAGATTAGAAACTTTGTGAATAAACACAATCCTCACCTTGTTTGTCACAACCTTTGGATAAGCGATGCGTTTAGGGCAATGTCCTTAAAGTTTCGATGGAAATAACCCCACAACAAGTTAATATGGTCTGTTTAGGGCCCTTCTACACCAAGCACGTCAGGTTTAGGAATTAATTTGTGGTAGCGTGGCAGGGAAAGAACGACATTGGACGGTCTAAAAAACTCTCTTCAAATTCAATGTTGTCATGCATTTCCATCATAATGGATGTCGTCTTGACAGATATCTCGCAACGGAGACATTCTACAAGGCCCTCGAGAAGCACTCATGCATGCTACGTCATGGAGCAAGCAACCTTTTCAGGGGAAATGTTTAGAAACTTTGTGAATAAGCACAATCCACAGCTTGTTTGGCACAACCTTTGGATAAGCGATGCGTTTAGGGCAACGTCCTTAATGTTTCGATGGAAATAAACCCACAATAAGTTAATCTGGTCCGTTGGGGGCCCTTCTACACCAAGCACATCAGGTTTAGGAACTAATTTGTGGTAGCGTGGCAGGCAAAGAAGGACATTGGACGAGCTAAAAAACTCACTTCAAATTCCATGTTGTCATGCATTTCATTCGTAATATATGTCATTTTGACTGATATCTGGCAACGAAGACATTCTACAAGGCCCTGGAGTGGCACTCATGCGTGCTACGTCATGGAGCAAGCAACCTTTTCAGGGGAAATGTATAGAAACTTTGTGAATAAACACATTCCTCACCTTGTTTGGCACAACCATTGGATAAGCGATGCGTTTAGGGCAATGTCCTTAAAGTTTCGATGGAAATAACCCCACAACAAGTAAATCTCGTCCGTTGAGGGCCCTTCTACACCGAGCACGTCAGGTTTAGGAATTAATTTGTGGTAGCGTGGCAGGGAAAGAACGACATTGGACGAGCTAAAAAACTCTCTTCAAATTCAATGTTGTCATGCATTTCCATCATAATGGATGTCGTCTTGACAGATATGACACAATGGAGACATTCTACAAGGCCCTGGAGTGGCACTCATGCGTGCTACGTCATGGTGCAAGCAACCTTTTCAGGGGAAAAGTTTAGAAACTTTGTGAATAAACACAATCCTCACCTTGTTTGTCACAACCTTTGGATAAGCGATGCGTTTAGCGCAATGTCCTTAAAGTTTCAATGGAAATAACCCCACAACAAGTTAATATGGCCCGTTGGGGGCCGTTCTACACCAAGCACGTCAGGTTTAGGAACTAATTTGTGGTAGCGTGGCAGGGAAAGAACGACATAGGACGGGCTAAAAAACTCTCTTCAAATTCCATGTTGTCATGCATTTCATTCATAATATATGTCGTTTTGACTGATATCTCGCAACGGAGACATTCTACAAGGCCCTGGAGTGGCACTCATGCGTGCTACATCATGGTGCAAGCAACCTTTTCAGTAGAAATGTTTATAAACTTGGCGAATAAACACATTCCTCACCTTGTTTGGCACAACCTTTGGATAAGCGATGCGCTTTACTGCAATGTCCTTAAAGTTTCGATGGAAATAACCGCACAACAAGTAAATCTCATCCGTTGAGGGCCCTTCTACACCGAGCACGTCAGGTTTAGGAATTAATTTGTGGTAGCGTGGCAGGGAAAGAACGACATTGGACGAGCTAAAAAACTCTCTTCAAATTCAATGTTGTCATGCATTTCCATCATAATGGATGTCGTCTTGACAGATATCTCGCAACGGAGACATTCTACAAGGCCCTCGAGAAGCACTCATGCATGCTACGTCATGGAGCAAGCAACCTTTTCAGGGGAAATGTTTAGAAACTTTGTGAATAAACACAATCCACAGCTTGTTTGGCACAACCTTTGGATAAGCGATGCGTTTAGGGCAACGTCCTTAATGTTTCGAGGGAAATAAACCCACAACAAGTTAATCTGGTCCGTTGGGGGCCCTTCTACACCAAGCACGTCAGGTTTAGGAACTAATTTGTGGTAGCGTGGCAGGCAAAGAAGGACAATGGACGAGCTAAAAAACTCACTTCAAATTCCATGTTGTCATGCATTTCATTCATAATATATGTCGTTTTGACTGATATCTCGCAACGGAGACATTCTACAAGGCCCTGGAGTGGCACTCATGCGTGCTACGTCATGGCGCAAGCAACCTTTTCGGGGGAAAAGATTAGAAACTTTGTGAATAAACACAATCCTCACCTTGTTTGTCACAACCTTTGGATAAGCGATGAGTTTAGGGCAATGTCCTTAAAGTTTCGATGGAAATAACCCCACAACAAGTTAATATGGTCCGTTGAGGGCCCTTCTACACCAAGCACGTCAGGTTTAGGAATTAATTTGTGGTAGCGTGGCAGGGAAAGAACGACATTGGACGGTCTAAAAAACTCTCTTCAAATTCAATGTTGTCATGCATTTCCATCATAATGGATGTCGTCTTGACAGATATCTCACACCGGAGACATTCTACAAGGCCCTCGAGAAGCACTCATGCGTGCTACGTCATGGAGCAAGCAACCTTTTCAGGGGAAATGTTTAGAAACTTTGTGAATAAACACATTCCACACCTTGTTTGGCACAACCTTTGGATAAGCGATGCGTTTAGGGCAACGCCCTTAAAGTTTCGATGGAAATAAACCCACTACCAGTTAATCTGGTCCGTTGAGGGCCCTTCTACACCAAGCACGTCAGGTTTAGGAACTAATTTGTGGTAGCGTGGTAGGGAAAGAACGACATTGGATGGCTTAAAAAACTCTCTTCAAATTCCATGTTGTCGTGCATTTCGATCATAATGGATGTCGTTTTGACTCATATCTCGCAACGGAGACATTCTACAAGGCCCTCGAGTGGCACTCATGCGTGCTACGTCTTGGAGCAAGCAACCTTTTCAGGGGAAATGTGTAGAAACTTAGTGAATAAACACATTTCTCACCTTGTTTGGCACAACCTTTGGATAAGCGAGGCGTTTAGGGCAATGTCCTTAATGTTTCGTTGGAAATAACCCCACAACAAGTTAATATGATTCGTTGAGGGCCCTTCTACACCGAGCACGTCAGGTTTAGGAACTAATTTGTGGTTGCGTGGTAGGGAAAGAACGACATTGGACGGGCTAAAAAACACTCTTCAAATTCCATCTTGTCATGCATTTCCGTCATAATGGATGTCGTTTTGACTGATATCTCGCAACGGAGACATTCTACAAGGCCGTCGAGTAGCACTCTTGCGTGCTACGTCATGGAGCAAGCAACCTTTTCAAGGGAAATGTTTAGAAACTTTGTGAATAAACACATTCCTCACCTTGTTTGGCACAACCTTTGGATAAGCGATGTGTTTAGGGCAACGTCCTTAAAGTTTCGATGGAAATAACCCCACAACAAGTAAATCTCATCCGTTGAGGGCCCTTCTACAATGAGCACGTCAGGTTTAGGAATTAATTTGTGGTAGCGTGGCAGGGAAAAAACGACATTGGACGGGCTAAAAATCTCTCTTCAAATTCCATGTTGTCATGCATTTCCATCATAATGGATGTCGTTTTGACTGATATCTCGCAATGGAGACATTCTACAAGGCCCTCGAGTGGCACTCATTCGTGCTACGTCATGGAGCAAGCAACCTTTTCAGGGGAAGTGTTTAGAAACTAGGCGAATAAACACATTCCTCACCTTGTTTGGCACAACCTTTGAATAAGTGATGCGCTTAACTGCAATGTCCTTAAAGTTTCAATGAAAATAATCCCACAACAAGTTAATCTGGTTCGTTGAGGGCCCTTGTACACGGAGCACGTCAGGTTTTGGAACTAATTTGTGGTAGCGTGGCAGGCAAAGAACGACATTGGACGGGATAAAAACTCACTACAAATTCCATGTTGTCATGCATTTCATTCAGAATATATGTCGTTTTGACTGATATCTCACAACGGAGACATTCTACAAGACCCTGGAGTGGCACTCATGCATGCTACGTCATGGAGCAAGCAACCTTTTCAGGGGAAATGTATAGAAACTTTGTGAATAAACACATTCCTCACCTTGTTTGGCACAACCTTTGGATAAGCGATGCGTTTAGGACAATGTCCTTAAAGTTTCGATGGAAATAACCCCATAACAAGTAAATCTCGTCCGTTGAGGGCCCTTCTACACCGAGCACGTCAGGTTTAGGAATTAATTTGTGGTAGCGTGGCAGGGAAAGAACGACATTGGACAGGCTAAAAAACTCTCTTCAAATTCAATGTTGTCATGCATTTCCATCTAAATGGATGTTGTCTTGATAGATATCTCACAACGGAGACATTCTACAAGGCCCTGGAGTGGCACTCATGCGTGCTACGTCATGGTGCAAGCAACCTTTTCAGGGGAAAAGTTTAGAAACTTTGTGAATAAACACAATCCTCACCTTGTTTGTCACAACCTATGGATAAGCGATGCGTTTAGCGCAATGTCCTTAAAGTTTCGATGGAAATAACCCCACAACAAGTTAATATGGTCCGTTGAGGGCCCTTCTACACCAAGCACGTCAGGTTTAGGAACTAATTTGTGGTAGCGTGGCAGGGAAAGAACGACATAGGACGGGCTAAAAAACTCTCTTCAAATTCCATGTTGTCATGGATTTCATTCATAATATATGTCGTTTTGACTGATATCTCGCAACGGAGACATTCTACAAGGCCCTGGAGTGGCACTCATGCGTGCTACGTAATGGTGCAAGCAACCTTTTCAGTAGAAATGTTTATAAACTAGGCGAATAAACACATTCCTCACCTTGTTTGGCACAACCTTTGGATAAGCGATGCGCTTTACTGCAATGTCCTTAAAGTTTCAATGGAAATAACCCCACAACAAGTAAATCTGGTCCGTTGAGGGCCCATGTACACCGAGCACGTCAGGTTTAGGAACTAATTTGTGGTAGCGTGGCAGGCAAAGAACAACATTGGACGGGCTGAAAAACTCACTTCAAATTCCATGTTGTCATGCATTTCATTCATAATATATGTCGTTTTGACTGATATCTCGCAACGGAGACATTCTATAAGGCCCTGGAGTGGCACTCATGCATGCTACGTCATGGAGCAAGCAACCTTTTCAGGGGAAATGTTTAGAAACTTTGTGAATAAACACAATCCATAGCTTGTTTGGCACAACCTTTGGATAAGCGATGCGTTTAGGGCAACGTCCTTAATGTTTCGATCGAAATAAACCCACAACAAGTTAATCTGGTCCGTTGGGGGCCCTTCTACACCAAGCACGTCAGGTTTAGGAACTAATTTGTGGTAGCGTGGCAGGCAAAGAAGGACATTGGACGAGCTAGAAAACTCACTTCAAATTCCATGTTGTCATGCATTTCATTCATAATATATGTCGTTTTGACTGATATCTCGCAACGGAGACATTCTACAAGGCCCTGGAGTGGCACTCATGCGTGCTACGTCGTGGCGCAAGCAACCTTTTCGGGGGAAAAGATTAGAAACTTTGTGAATAAACACAATCCACACCTTGTTTGTCACAACCTTTGGATAAGCGATGCGTTTAGGGCAATGTCCTTAAAGTTTCGATGGAAATAACCCCACAACAAGTTAATATGGTCCATTGAGGGCCCTTCTACACCAAGCACGTCAGGTTTAGGAATTAATTTGTGGTAGCGTGGCAGGGAAAGAACGACATTGGACGGTCTAAAAAACTCTCTTCAAATTCAATGTTGTCATGCATTTCCATCATAATGGATGTCGTCTTGACAGATATCTCGCAACGGAGACATTCTACAAGGCCCTCGAGAAGCACTCATGCGTGCTACGTCATGGAGCAAGCAACCTTTTCAGGGGAAATGTTTAGAAACTTTGTGAATAAACACATTCCACACCTTGTTTGGCACAACCTTTGGATAAGCGATGCGTTTAGGGCAACGCCCTTAAAGTTTCGATGGAAATAAACCCACAACAAGTTAATCTGGTCCGTTGAGGGCCCTTCTACCCCAAGCACGTCAGGTTTAGGAACTAATTTGTGGTAGCGTGGCAGGGAAAGAACGACATTGGATGGCTTAAAAAACTCTCTTCAAATTCCATGTTGTCGTGCATTTCGATCATAATGGATGTCGTTTTGACTCATATCTCGCAACGGAGACATTCTTCAAGGCCCTCGAGTGGCACTCATGCGTGCTACGTCTTGGAGCAAACAACCTTTTCAGGGGAAATGTGTAGAAACTTAGTGAATAAACACATTTCTCACCTTGTTTGGCACAACCTTTGGATAAGCGAGGCGTTTAGGGCAATGTCCTTAATGTTTCGTTGGAAATAACCCCACAACAAGTTAATATGATTCGTTGAGGGCCCTTCTACACCGAGTACGTCAGGTTTAGGAACTAATTTGTGGTTGCGTGGTAGGGAAAGAACGACATTGGACGGGCTAAAAAACTCTCTTCAAATTCCATGTTGTCATGCATTTCCGTCATAATGGATGTCGTTTTGACTGATATCTCACAATGGAGACAGTCTACAAGGCCCTCGAGTGGCACTCATGCGTGCTACGTCATGGAGCATGCAACCTTTTCCGTAGAAATGTTTATAAACTAGGCGAATAAACACATTCCTCACCTTGTTTGGCACATCCTTTGGATAAGCGATGCGCTTTACTGCAATGTCCTTAAAGTTTCAATAGAAATAACCCCACAACAAGTTAATCTGGTCCGTTGAGGGCCCTTGTACACCGAGCACGTCAGGTTTAGGAACTAATTTGTGGTAGCGTGGCAGGCAAAGAACGACATTGGACGGGCTAAAAAACTCACTTCAAATTCCATGTTGTCATGCATTTCATTCATAATATATGTCGTTTTGACTGATATCTCGCAACGGAGACATTCTACAAGGCCCTGGAGTGGCACTCATGCGTGCTACGTCATGGTGCAAGCAACCTTTTCCAGGGAAAAGTTTAGAAACTTTGTGAATAAACACAATCCTCACCTTGTTTGTCACAACATTTGGATAAGCGATGCGTTTAGGGCAATCTCCTTAAAGTTTCGATGGAAAAAACCCCACAACAAGTTAATATGGTCCGTTGAGGGCCCTTCTACACCGAGCACGTCAGGTTTAGGAATTAATCTGTGGTAGCGCGGCAGGGAAAGAACGACATTGGACGGGCTAAAAAACTCTCTTCAAATTCAATGTTGTCATGCATTTCCATCATAATGGATGTCGTCTTGAGAGATATCTCGCAACGGAGACATTCTACAAGGCCCTCAAGAAGCACTCATGCGTGCTACCTCATGGAGCAAGCAACCTTTTCAGGGGAAATGTTTAGAAACTTTGTGAATAAACACATTCCACACCTTGTTTGGCACAACCTTTGGATAAGCGATGCATTTAGGGCAACGTCCTTAAAGTTTCGATGGAAATAAACCCACAACAAGTTAATCTGGTCCGTTGAGGGCCTTTCTACACCGAGCACGTCTGGTTTAGGAACTAATTTGTGGTAGCGTGGCAGGCAAAGAACAACATTGGACGGGCTAAAAAACTCTCTTCAAATTCCATGTTGTCATGCATTTCCATCATAATGGATGTCGTTTTGACTCATATCTCGCGACGGAGACATTCTACAAGGCCCTCGAGTGGCACTCATGCGTGCTACGTCTTGGAGCAAGCAACCTTTTCAGGGGAAATGTATAGAAACTTTTTGAATAAACACATTCCTCACCTTGTTTGGCACAACCTTTGGATAAGCGATTCGTTTAGGGTAACGTCCTTAATGTTTCGATGGAAATAACCCTACAACAAGTAAATCTCGTCCGTTGAGGGCCCTTCTACACCGAGCACGTCAGGTTTAGGAATTAATTTGTGGTAGTGTGGCAGGGAAAGAACGACATTGGACGGTCTAAAAAACTCTCATCACATTCATTGTTGTCATGCATTTCCATCATAATGGATGTCGTCTTGACAGATATCTCGCAACGGAAACATTCTACAAGGCCCTCGAGTAGCACTCATGCTTGCTACGTCATGGAGCAACCAACCTTTTCAGGGGAAATGTTTAGAAACTTTGTGAATAAACACATTCCACACCTTGTTTGGCCCAACCTTTGGATAAGCGATGCGTTTAGGGCAATGTCCTTAAGGTTTTGATGGAAATAACCCCACAACAAGTTAATATGGTTCGTTGAGGGCCCTACTACACCGAGCACGTCAGGTTTAGGAACTAATTTGTGGTAGCGTGGCAGGGAAAGAACGACATTGGACGGGCTAAAAAACTCTCTTCAAATTCCATGTTGTCATGCATTTCCATCATAATGGATGTCGTTCTGACTCATATCTCGCAACGGAGACATTCTACAAGGCCCTCGAGTGTCACTCATGCGTGCTACGTCTTGGAGCCAGCAACTTTTTCAGGGGAAATGTGTCGAAACTTATTGAATAAACACATTTCTCACCTTGTTTGGCACAACCTTTGGATAAGCGAGGCGTTTAGGGCAATGTCCTTAAAGTTTCATTGGAAATAACCCCACAACAAGTTAATATGGTTCGTTGAGGGCCCTTCTACACCGAGCACGTCAGGTTTAGGAACTATTTTGTGGTTGCGTGGCAAGGAAAGAACGACATTGGACGGGCTAAAAAACTCTCTTCAAATTCCATGTTGTCATTCATTTCCATCATAATGGATGTCGTTTTGACTGATATCTCGCAATGGAGACATTCTACAAGGCCCTCGAGTGGCACTCATGCGTGCTACGTCATGGAGCAAGCAACCTTTTCAGTAGAAATGTTTAGAAACTAGGCGAATAAACAAATTCCTCACCTTGTTTGGCACAACCTTTGGATAAGCGATGCGCTTTACTGCAATGTCCTTAAAGTTTCAATGGAAATAACCCCACAACAAGTTAATCTGGTCCGTTGAGGGCCCTTGTACACCGAGCACGTCAGGTTTAGGAACTAATTTGTGGTAGCGTGGCAGGCAAAGAACGACATTGGATGGGCAAAAAAACTCACTTCAAATTCCATGTTGTCATGCATTTCATTCATAATATGTGTCGTTTCGACTGATATCTCGCAACGGAGACATTCTACAAGGCCCTGGAGTGGCACTCATGCGTGCTACATCATGGTGCAAGCAACCTTTTCCGGGGAAAACTTTAGAAACTTTGTGAATAAACACAATCCTCACCTTGTTTGTCACAACATTTGGATAAGCGATGCGTTTAGGGCAATGTCCTTAAAGTTTCGATGGAAATAACCCCACAACAAGTTAATATGGTCCATTGAGGGCCCTTCTACACCGAGCACGTCAGGTTTAGGAATTAATCTGTGGTAGCGTGGCAGGGAAAGAACGACATTGGACGGGCTAAAAAAATCTCTTCAAATTCAATGTTGTCCTGCATTTCCATCATAATGGATGTCGTCTTGACAGATATCTCGCAACGGAGACATTCGACAAGGCCCTCGAGAAGCACTCATGCGTGCTACCTCATGGAGCAAGCAACCTTTTCAGGGGAAATGTTTAGAAACTTTGTGAATAAACACATTCCACACCTTGTTTGGCACAACCTTTGGATAAGCGATGCGTTTAGGGCAACGTCCTTAAAGTTTCGATGGAAATAACCCTACAACAAGTAAATCTCGTCCGTTGAGGGCCCTTCTACACCGAGCACGTCAGGTTTAGGAATTAATTTGTGGTAGCGTGGCAGGGAAAGAACGACATTGGACGGTATAAAAAACTGTCATCACATTCAATGTTGTCATGCATTTCCATCATAATGGATGTCGTCTTGACAAATATCTCGCAACGGAGACATTCTACAAGGCCCTCGAGTAGCACTCATGCTTGCTACGTCATGGAGCAAGCAACCTTTTCAGGGGAAATGTTTAGAAACTTTGTGAATAAACACATTCCACACCTTGTTTGGCATAAGATTTGGATAAGCGATGCGTTTAGGGCAATGTCCTTAAAGTTTTGATGGAAATAACCCCATAACAAGTTAATATGGTTCGTTGAGGGCCCTACTACACCGAGCACGTCAGGTTTAGGAACTAATTTGTGGTAGTGTGGCAGGGAAAGAACGACATTGAACAGGCTAAAAAACTCTCTCCAAATTCCATGTTTTCATGCATTTCCATCAAAATGGATGTCGTTTTGATTCATATCTCGCAACGGAGACATTCTACAAGGCCCTCGAGTGGCACTCATGCGTGCTACGTCTTTGAGCAAGCAACCTTTTCAGGGGAAATGTATAGAAACTTTGTGAATAAACACATTACTCACCTTGTTTGGCACAACCTTTGGATAAGCGATGCGTTTAGGGCAACGTCCTTAAAGTTTCAATGCAAATAAACCCACAACAAGTTAATGTGGTCCGTTGAGGGCCATTCTACACCGAGCACGTTAGGTTTAGGAACTAATTTGTGGTTGCGTGGCAGGGAAAGACATTGGACGGGCTAAAAAACTCTCTTCAAATTCCATGTTGTCATGCATTTCCATCATAATGGATGTCGGTTTGACTCATATCTCGCAACGGAGACATTCTACAAGGCCCTCGAGTGGCACTCATGCGTGCTACGTCTTGGAGCAAGCAACCTTTTCAGGGGAAATGTTTAGAAACTTTGTGAATAAACACATTACTCACCTTGTTTGGCACAACCTTTGGATAAACGATGCGTTTAGGGCAACGTCCTTAAAGTTTCAATGGAAATAACCCCACAACAAGTTAATATGGTTCGTTCAGGGCCCTTCTACACCGAGCACGTCAGGTTTAGGATCTAATTTGTGGTTGCGTGGCAGGGAAAGAACGACATTGGACGGGCTAAAAAACTCTCTTCAAATTCCATGTTGTCATGCATTTCCATCATAATGGATGTCGTCTTGACAGATATCTCGCAACGGAGACATTCTACAAGGCCCCCGAGTAGCACTCATGCATGCTACGTCATGGAGCAAGCAACCTTTTCAGGGGAAATGTTTAGAAACTTTGTGGATAAACACATTACTCACCTAGTTTGGCACAACCTTTGGATAAGCGATGCGTTTAGGGCAACGTCCTTAATGTTTCGTTGGAAATAAACCAACAACAAGTTAATCTGGTCCGTTGAGGGCCCTTCTACACCAAGCACGTCAGGTTTAGGAACTAATCTGTAGTAGCGTGGTAGGGAAAGAACGACATTGGACGGGCTAAAAAACACTCTTCAAATTCCATGTTGTCATGCATTTCCATCATAATTGATGCCTTTTTGACTCATATCTCGCAACGGAGACATTCTACAAGGCCCTCGAGTGGCACTCATGTGTCCTACGTCTTGGAACAAGCAACCTTTTCAGGGGAAATGTATAGAAACTTTGTGAATAAACACATTCCTCACTTTGTTTGGCACAACCTTTGGATAGGCAATGCGTTTAGGGCAATGTCCATAAAGTTTCGATGGAAATAACCCCACAACAAGTTAATATGGTTCGTTGAGGGCCCTTCTACACTGAGCACGTCAGGTTTAGGAACTAATATGTGGTAGCATGGCAGGGAAAGAACGACATTGGACGGGGTAAAAAAATCTCTTCAAATTCCAAGTTGTCATGCATTTCCATCATAATGGATGTCGTTTTGACAGATATCTCGCAACGGAGACATTCTACAAGGCCCTCGAGAAGCACTCATGCATGCTACGTCATGGGGCAAGCAACCTTTTCAGTGGAAATGTTTAGAAACTTTGTGGATAAACACATTCCTCACCTTGTTTGGCACAACCTTTGGATAAGCGATGCGTTTAGGGCAATGTCCTTAAAGTTTCGATGGAAATAACCCCACAACAAGTTAATCTCGTCCGTTGAGGGCCCTTCTACACCGAGCACGTCAGGTTTAGGAATTAATTTGTGGTAGCGTGGCAGGAAAAGAACGACATTGGACGAGTTAAAAAACTCTCTTCAAATTCAATGTTGTCATGCATTTCCATCATAATGGATGTCGTTTTGATTGATATCTAGCAATGGAGACATTCTACAAGGCCCTCGAGTGGCACTCATGCGTGCTACGTCTTGGAGCAAGCAACCTTTTCAGGGGAAATGTTTAGAAACTAGGCGAATAAACACTTTCCTCACCTTATTTGGCACAACCATTGGATAAGCGATGCGCTTTACTGCAATGTCCTTAAAGTTTCGATGCAAATAACCCCACAACAAGTTAATTTGGTTCGTTGAGGGCCCTTGTACATCGAGCACTCAGGTTTAGGCACTAATTTGTGGTAGCGTGGCAGGCAAAGAACGACATTGGACGGGCTAAAGAACTCTCTTCAAATTCCATGTTGTCATGCATTTCCATCATAATGGATGTCGTTTTGATTGATATCTAGCAATGGAGACATTCTACAAGGCCCTCGAGTGGCACTCATGCGTGCTACGTCATGGAGCAAGCAACCTTTTCAGGGGAAATGTTTAGAAACTTTGTGGATAATCACATTCCTCACCTTGTTTGGCACAACCTTTGGATAAGCGATGCGTTTAGGGCAACGTCCTTAAAGTTTCGATGGAAATAAACCCACAACAAGTTAATCTGGTCCATTGAGGGCCCTTCTACACAAAGCACGTCAGGTTTAGGAACTAATTTGTGGTAGCGTGGCAGGGAAAGAACGACATTGGACGGGCTAAAAAACTCTCTTCAAATTCCATGTTGTCATGCATTTCCATCATAATTGATGCCTTTTTGACCCATATCTCGCAACGGAGACATTCTACAAGGCCCTCGAGTGGCACTCATGCGTCCTACGTCTTGGAGCAAGCAACATTTTCAGGGGAAATGTATAGAAACTTTGTGAATAAACACATTCCTCACTTTGTTTGGCACAACCTTTGGATAAGCGATGCGTTTAGGGCAACGTCCTTAATGTTTCGATGGAAATAAACCCACAACAAGTTAATCTGGTCCGTTGAGGGCCTTTCTACACCGAGCATGTCAGGTTTAGGAACTAATTTGTGGTAGCGTGGCAAGGAAAGAACGACATTGGACGGGCTAAAGAACTCTCTACAAATTCCATGTTGTTATTCATTTCCATCATAATGGATGTCGTTTTGATTGATATCTAGCAATGGAGACATTCTACAAGGCCCTCGAGTGGCACTCATGCGTGCTACATCTTGGAGCAAGCAACCTTTTCAGGGGAAATGTTTAGAAACTTTGTGGATAATCACATTCCTCACCTTGTTTGGCACAACCTTTGGATAAGCGATGCGTTTAGGGCAACGTCCTTAATGTTTCGATGGAAATAAACCCACAACAAGTTAATCTGGTCCGTTGAGGGCCTTTCTACACCGAGCATGTCAGGTTTAGGAACTAATTTGTGGTAGCGTGGCAAGGAAAGAACGACATTGGACGGGCTAAAGAACTCTCTACAAATTCCATGTTGTTATTCATTTCCATCATAATGGATGTCGTTTTGATTGATATCTAGCAATGGAGACATTCTACAAGGCCCTCGAGTGGCACTCATGCGTGCTACGTCTTGGAGCAAGCAACCTTTTCAGGGGAAATGTTTAGAAACTTTGTGGATAATCACATTCCTCACCTTGTTTGGCACAACCTTTGGATAAGCGATGCGTTTAGGGCAACGTCCTTAATGTTTCGATGGAAATAAACCCACAACAAGTTAATCTGGTCCGTTGAGGGCCTTTCTACACCGAGCATGTCAGGTTTAGGAACTAATTTGTGGTAGCGTGGCAAGGAAAGAACGACATTGGACGGGCTAAAGAACTCTCTACAAATTCCATGTTGTTATTCATTTCCATCATAATGGATGTCGTTTTGATTGATATCTAGCAATGGAGACATTCTACAAGGCCCTCGAGTGGCACTCATGCGTGCTACGTCTTGGAGCAAGCAACCTTTTCAGGGGAAATGTTTAGAAACTTTGTGGATAATCACATTCCTCACCTTGTTTGGCACAACCTTTGGATAAGCGATGCGTTTAGGGCAACGTCCTTAATGTTTCGATGGAAATAAACCCACAACAAGTTAATCTGGTCCGTTGAGGGCCTTTCTACACCGAGCATGTCAGGTTTAGGAACTAATTTGTGGTAGCGTGGCAAGGAAAGAACGACATTGGACGGGCTAAAGAACTCTCTACAAATTCCATGTTGTTATTCATTTCCATCATAATGGATGTCGTTTTGATTGATATCTAGCAATGGAGACATTCTACAAGGCCCTCGAGTGGCACTCATGCGTGCTACGTCTTGGAGCAAGCAACCTTTTCAGGGGAAATGTTTAGAAACTTTGTGGATAATCACATTCCTCACCTTGTTTGGCACAACCTTTGGATAAGCGATGCGTTTAGGGCAACGTCCTTAATGTTTCGATGGAAATAAACCCACAACAAGTTAATCTGGTCCGTTGAGGGCCTTTCTACACCGAGCATGTCAGGTTTAGGAACTAATTTGTGGTAGCGTGGCAAGGAAAGAACGACATTGGACGGGCTAAAGAACTCTCTACAAATTCCATGTTGTTATTCATTTCCATCATAATGGATGTCGTTTTGATTGATATCTAGCAATGGAGACATTCTACAAGGCCCTCGAGTGGCACTCATGCGTGCTACGTCTTGGAGCAAGCAACCTTTTCAGGGGAAATGTTTAGAAACTTTGTGGATAATCACATTCCTCACCTTGTTTGGCACAACCTTTGGATAAGCGATGCGTTTAGGGCAACGTCCTTAATGTTTCGATGGAAATAAACCCACAACAAGTTAATCTGGTCCGTTGAGGGCCTTTCTACACCGAGCATGTCAGGTTTAGGAACTAATTTGTGGTAGCGTGGCAAGGAAAGAACGACATTGGACGGGCTAAAGAACTCTCTACAAATTCCATGTTGTTATTCATTTCCATCATAATGGATGTCGTTTTGATTGATATCTAGCAATGGAGACATTCTACAAGGCCCTCGAGTGGCACTCATGCGTGCTACGTCTTGGAGCAAGCAACCTTTTCAGGGGAAATGTTTAGAAACTTTGTGGATAATCACATTCCTCACCTTGTTTGGCACAACCTTTGGATAAGCGATGCGTTTAGGGCAACGTCCTTAATGTTTCGATGGAAATAAACCCACAACAAGTTAATCTGGTCCGTTGAGGGCCTTTCTACACCGAGCATGTCAGGTTTAGGAACTAATTTGTGGTAGCGTGGCAAGGAAAGAACGACATTGGACGGGCTAAAGAACTCTCTACAAATTCCATGTTGTTATTCATTTCCATCATAATGGATGTCGTTTTGATTGATATCTAGCAATGGAGACATTCTACAAGGCCCTCGAGTGGCACTCATGCGTGCTACGTCTTGGAGCAAGCAACCTTTTCAGGGGAAATGTTTAGAAACTTTGTGGATAATCACATTCCTCACCTTGTTTGGCACAACCTTTGGATAAGCGATGCGTTTAGGGCAACGTCCTTAATGTTTCGATGGAAATAAACCCACAACAAGTTAATCTGGTCCGTTGAGGGCCTTTCTACACCGAGCATGTCAGGTTTAGGAACTAATTTGTGGTAGCGTGGCAAGGAAAGAACGACATTGGACGGGCTAAAGAACTCTCTACAAATTCCATGTTGTTATTCATTTCCATCATAATGGATGTCGTTTTGATTGATATCTAGCAATGGAGACATTCTACAAGGCCCTCGAGTGGCACTCATGCGTGCTACGTCTTGGAGCAAGCAACCTTTTCAGGGGAAATGTTTAGAAACTTTGTGGATAATCACATTCCTCACCTTGTTTGGCACAACCTTTGGATAAGCGATGCGTTTAGGGCAACGTCCTTAATGTTTCGATGGAAATAAACCCACAACAAGTTAATCTGGTCCGTTGAGGGCCTTTCTACACCGAGCATGTCAGGTTTAGGAACTAATTTGTGGTAGCGTGGCAAGGAAAGAACGACATTGGACGGGCTAAAGAACTCTCTTCAAATTCCATGTTGTGATGCATTTCCATCATAATTGATGCCTTTTTGACCCATATCTCTCAACGGAGACATTCTACATGGCCCTCGAGTGACACTCATGCGTCCTACGTCTTGGAGCAAGCAACATTTTCAGGGGAAATGTATAGAAACTTTGTGAATAAACACATTCCTCGCTTTGTTTGGCACAACCTTTGGATAAGCAATGCGTTTAGGGCAATGTCCTTAAAGTTTCAATGGAAATATCCCCACAACAAGTTAATATGGTTCGTTGAGGGCCCTTCTACACCGAGCACGTCAGGTTTAGGAACTAATTTGTGGTAGCGTGGCAGGGAAAGAACGACATTGGACGGTCTAAAAAACTCTCTTCACATTCAATGTTGTCATGCATTTCCATCATAATGGAAGTCGTCTTGACAGATATCTCGCAACGGAGACATTCTACAAGGCCCATGAGTAGCACTCATGCTTGCTACGTCATGGAGCAAGCAACCTTTTCAGGGGAAATGTTTAGAAACTTTGTGAATAAACACATTCCAAACCTTGTTTGACACAACCTTTGGATAAGCGATGCGTTTAGGGCAATGTCCTTAAAGTTTTGATGGAAATAACCCCACAACAAGTTAATATGGTTCGTTGAGGGCCCTTCTACACCGAGCATGTCAGGTTTAGGAACTAATTTGTGGTAGCATGGCAGGGAAAGAACGACATTGGACGGGCTAAAAAACTCTCATCAAATTCCCTGTTGTCATGCATTTCCATCAAAATGGATGTCGTTTTGACAGATATCTCGCAACGGAGACATTCTACAAGGCCCTCGAGTAGCACTCATGCATGCTACGTCATGGAGCAAGCAACCTTTTCAGGGGAAATGTTTATAAACTTTGTGGATAAACACATTCCTCACCTTGTTCGGCACAACCTTTGGATAAGCGATGCGTTTAGGGCAATGTCCTTAAAGTTTCGATGGAAATAAACCCACAACAAGTTAATCTGGTCCGTTGAGGGCCCTTCTACACTAAGCACGTCAGGTTTAGGAACTTATTTATGGTAGCGTGGCAGGGAAAGAACGACATTGGACAGGCTAAAAAACTCTCTTCAAATTCCATGTTGTCATGCATTTCCATCATAATGGATGCCTTTTTGACACATATCTCGCAACGGAGACATTCTACAAGGCCCTCGAGTGGCACTCATGCGTCCTACGTCTTGGAGCAAGCAACCTTTTCAGGGGAAATGTATAGAAACTTTGTGAATAAACACATTCCTCACTTTGTTTGGCACAACCTTTGGATAAGCGATGCGTTTAGAGCAATGTCCTTAAAGTTTCGGTGGAAATAACCCCACAACAAGTTAATATGGTTCGTTGAGGGCCCTTCTACACCGAGCACGTCAGGTTTAGGAACTAATTTGTGGTAGCGTGGCAGGGAAAGAACGACATTGGACGGGCTAAAAAACTCTCTTCAAATTCCATGTTGTCATGCATTTCCATCATAATGGATGTCGTTTTGACAGATATGTCGCAACGGAGACATTCTACAAGGCCCTTGAGTAGAACTCATGCGTGCTACGTCATGGAGCAAGCAACCTTTTCAGGGAAAATGTTTAGAAACTTCGTGGATATACACATTCCTCACCTTGTTTGGCACAACATTTGGATAAGCGATGCGTTTAGGGCAACGTCCTTAATGTTTCGATGGAAATAAACCCACAACATGTTAATCTGGTCCGTTGAGGGCCTATCTACACCAAGCACGTCCGGTTTTGGAACGAATTTTTGGTAGCGTGGCAGGGAAAGAACGACATTGGACGGGCTAAAAAACTCTCTTCAAATTCCAAGTTGTCATGCATTTCCATCATAATGGATGTCATTTTGACCCATATCTCGCAACGGAGACATTCTACCAGGCCCTCGAGTGGCACTCATGCGTGCTACGTCAAGGAGCAGGCAACCTTTTCTGGGGAAATGTATAGAAAATTTGTGAATAAACACATTCCTCACCTTGTTTGGCACAACCTTTGGATAAGCAATGCGTTTAGGGCAATGTCCTTAAACTTTCGATGGAAATAACCCTACAACAAGTTAATCTGGTCCGTTATGGGCCCTTCTACACTGAGCATGTCAGGTTTAGGAACTAATTTGTGGTAGCGTGGCACGGAAAGAACGACATTGGACGGTCTAAAAAACTCTCATCACATTCAATGTTGTCACGCATTTCCATCATAATGGATGTCGTCTTGACAGATATCTCGCAACGGAGACATTCTACAAGGCCCTCGAGTAGCACTCATGCTTGCTACGTCATGGAGCAAGCAACCTTTTCAGGGGAAATATTTAGAAACTTTGTGAATAAACACATTCCACACCTTCTTTGGCACAACCTTTGGATAAGCGATGCGTTTAGGGCAACGTCCTTAAAGTTTCGATGGAAATAAACCCACAACAAGTTAATCTGGTCGGTTGAGGGCCTTTCTACACCGAGCACGTCAGGTTTAGGAACTAATTTGTGGTAGCGTGGCAAGGAAAGAACGACATTGGACGGGCTAAAGAACTCTCTTCAAATTCCATGTCGTCATGCATTTCCATCATAATGGATGTCGTTTTCACAGATCTCTCACAACGGAGACATTGTACAAGGCCCTCGAGTAGCACTCATGCGTGCTACGTCATGGAGCAAGCAACCTTTTCAGGGGAAATGTTTAGAAACTTTGTGGATAAACACATTCCTCACCTTGTTTGGCACAACCTTTGGATAAGCGATGCGTTTAGGCCAACGTCCTTAAAGTTTCGATGGAAATAAACCCACAACAAGTTAATCTGGTCTGTTGAGGGCCTTTCTACACCGAGCACGTCAGGTTTAGGAACTAATTTGTGGTAGCATGGCAAGGAAAGAACGACATTGGACGGGCTAAAGAACTCTCTTCAAATTCCATGTCGTCATGCATTTCCATCATAATGGATGTCGTTTTGATTGATATCTATCAATGCAGACATTATACAAAGCCCTCGAGTGGCACTCATGCGTGCTACATCATGGAGCAAGCAACCTTTTTAGGGGAAATGTATAGAAACTAGGCGAATAAACACATTCCTCACCTTGTTTGGCACAACCTTTGGATAAGCGATGCGCTTTACTGTAATGTCCTTAAAGTTTCGTTGGAAATAACCCCACAACAAGTTAATCTGGTCCGTTGATTGCCCTTGTACACCGAGCACTCAGGTTTAGGCACTAATTTGTGGTAGGGTGGCAGGCAAAGAACGACATTGGATGGGCTAAAGAACTCTCTTCAAATTCCATGTTGTCTTGCATTTCCATCATAATTGATGTCGTTTTGATAGATATCTAGCAATGGAGACATTCTACAAGGCCCTCGAGTGGCACTCATGCGTGCTACGTCACGGAGCAAGCATCCTTTTCGAGGGAAATGTTTAGAAACTTTGTGAATAAACACATTCCTCACTTTGTTTGGCACAACCTTTGGATAAGCGATGCGTTTAGGGCAATGTCCTTAAACTTTCGGTGGAAATAACCCCACAACAAGTTAATATGGTTCGTTGAGGGCCCTTCTACACCGAGCACGTCAGGTTTAGGAACTAATTTGTGGTAGCGTGGCAGGGAAAGAACGACATTGGACGGGCTAAAAAACTCTCTTCAAATTCCATGTTGTCATGAATTTCCATCATAATGGATGTCGTTTTGATAGATATCTCGCAACGGAGACATTCTACAAGGCCCTCGAGTACCACTCATGCGTCCTACGTCATGGAGCAACCGACCTTTTCAGGGAAAATGTTTAGAAACTTTGTGGATATACACATTCCTCACCTTGTTTGGCACAACCTTTGGATAAGCGATACGTTTAGGGCAACGTCCTTAAAGTTTCGATGGAAATAAACCCACAACAAGTTAATCTGGTCCGTTGAGGGCCTTTCTACACCGAGCACGTCAGGTTTAGGAACTAATTTGTGGTAGCGTGGCAGGGAAAGAACGACATTGGACGGGCTAAATAACTCTCTTAAAATTCCATGTTGTCATGCATTTCCATCATAATGGATGTCGTTTTGACTCATATCTCACAACGGAGACATTCTACAAGGCCCTCGAGTGGCACTCATGCGTGCTACGTCAAGGAGCAGGCAACCTTTTCAGGGGAAATGTATAGAAACTTTGTGAATAAACACATTCCTCACCTTGTTTGGCACAACCTTTGGATAAGCAATGCGTTTAGGGCAATGTCCTTAAAGTTTCGATGCAAATAACCCCACAGCAAGTTAATATGGTTCATTGAGGGCCGTTCTACACTGAGCACGTCAGGTTTAGGAACTAATTTGTGGTAGCGTGGTAGGGAAAGAACGACATTGGTCGGCTAAAAAACTCTCATCACATTCAATGTTGTCATGCATTTCCATCATAATGGATGTCGTTTTGATTGATATCTAGCAATGGAGACATTCTACAAGGCCCTCGAGTGGCACTCATGCGTGCTACGTCATGGACCAAGCAACCTTTTCAGGGGAAATGCTTAGAAACTAGGCGAATAAACACATTGCTCACCTTGTTTGGCACAACCTTTGGATAAGCGATGCGCTTTACTGCAATGTCCTTAAAGTTTCGATGGAAATAACCCCACAACAAGTTAATCTGGTCCATTGAGGGCCCTTCTACACCGAGCACGTCAGGTTTAGGAATTAATTTGTGGTAGCGTGGCAGGGAAAGAACGACATTGGACGGGCTAAAGAACTCTCTGCAAATTCCAGGTTGTCAAGCATTTCCATCATAATGGATGTCGTTTTGACTCATATGTCGCAACGGAGACATTCTACAAGGCCCTCGAGTGGCACTCATGCGTGCTACGTCATGGAGCAAGCAACATTTTCAGGGGAAATGTATAGAAACTTTGTGAATAAACACATTCCTCACCCTGTTTGGCACAACCTTTGGATAAGCGATGCGTTTAGGGCAATGTCCTTAATGTTTCGATGGAAATAACCCCACAACAAGTTAATATGGTTCGTTGAGGGCCCTTCTACACCGAGCTCGTCAGGTTTATTAACAAATTTGTGGTAGCGTGGCAGGGAAAGAACGACATTGGACGAGCTAAAAAACTCTCTTCAAATTCCATGTTGTCATGCATTTCCATCATAATGGATGTCCTTTTGACAGATATCTCGCAACGGAGACATTCTACAAGGACCTCGATTAGCACTCATGCGTGCTACGTCATGGAGCAAGGAACCTTTTCAGGGGAAATGTTTAGAAACATTGTGGATAAACACATTCCTCACCTTGTTTGGCACAACCTTTGGATAAGCGATGCGTTTAAGGCAACGTCCTTAAAGTTACGGTGGAAATAAACCCACAACAAGTTAATCTGGTCTGTTGAGGGCCTTTCTACGCCGAGCACGTCAGGTTTAGGAACTAATTTGTGGTAGCGTGGCAGGGAAAGAACGACATTGGACGGGCTAAAGAACTCTCTTCAAATTCCATGTTGTCTTGCATTTCCATCATAACGGATGTCGTTTTGATTGATATCTAGCAATGGAGACATTCTAAAAGGCCCTCGAGTGGCACTCATGCGTGCTACGTCATGGAGCAAGCAACCTTTTCGGGGGAAATGTTTAGAAACTAGGCGAATAAACACATTCCTCACCATGGTTGGCACAACCTTTGGATAAGCGATGCGCTTTACTGCAATGTCCTTAAAGTTTCGATGGAAATAACCCCACAACAAGTTAATCTGGTCCGTTGAGGGCCCTTGTACACCGAGCACTCAGGTTTAAGCACTAATTTGTGGTAGCGTGGCAGGCAAAGAACGACATTGGACGGGCTAAAGAACTCTCTTCAAATTCCATGTTGTCATGCATTTCCATCATAATGGATGTCGTTTTGATTGATATCTAGCGAGGGAGACATTCTACAATGCCCTCGAGTGGCACTCATGAGTGCTACGTCATGGAGCAAGCAACCTTTTCAGGGAAAATGTTTAGAAACTAGGCGAATAAACACATTCCTCACCTTGTTTGGCACAACCTTTGGATAAGCGATGCGCTTTACTGCAATGTCCTTAAAGTTTCGATGGAAATAACCCCACAACAAGTTAATCTGGTCCGTTGAGGGCCCTTGTACGCCGAGCACGTCAGGTTTAGGAACTAATTTGTGGTAGCGTGGCAGGGAAAGGACGACATTGGACGGGCTAAAGAACTCTCTTCAAATTCCATGTTGTCCTGAATTTCCATCATAATGGATGTCGTTTTGACTCAAATCTCGCAACGGAGACATTCTACAAGGCCCTCGAGTGGCACTCATGCGTGCTACGTCATGGAGCAAGCAACCTTTTCAGGGGAAATGTATAGAAACTTTGTGAATAAACACATTCCTCACCTTGTTTGGCACAACCTTTGGATGAGCGATGCGTTTAAGGCAACGTCCTTAAAGTTACGGTGGAAATAAACCCACAACAAGTTAATCTGGTCTGTTGAGGGCCTTTCTACGCCGAGCACGTCTGGTTTAGGAACTAATTTGTGGTAGGGTGGCAGGGAAAGAATGACATTGGATGGGCTAAAAAACTATCTTCAAATTCCATGTTGTCATGCATTTCCATCATAATGGATGTCGTTTTGATTGATATCTATCAACGGAGACATTCTACAAGGCCCTCGAGTGGCACTCATGCGTGCTACGTCATGGAGCAAGCAACCTTTTCAGGGGAAATGTTTAGAAACTAGGCGAATAAACACATTCCTCACCTTGTTTGGCACAACCTTTGGATAAGCGATGCGCTTTGCTGTAATGTCCTTAAAGTTTCGATGGAAATAACCCCAAAACAAGTTAATATGGTCCGTTGAGGGCCCTTGTACACTGAACACTCAGGTTTAGGAACTAATTTGTGGTAGCGTGGCAGGCAAAGAACGACATTGGACGGGCTGAAGAACTCTCTTCAAATTCCATGTTGTCATGCATTTCCATCATAATGGATGTCGTTCTGATTGATATCTAGCGAGGGAGACATTCTACAAGGCTCTCGAGTGGCACTCATGTGTGCTACGTCATGGAGCAAGCAACCTTTTCAGGGGAAATGTTTAGAACCTAGGCGAATAAACACATTCCTCACCTTGTTTGGCACAACCTTTGGATAAGCGATGCGCTTTACTGCAATGTCCTTAAAGTTTCGATGGAAATAACCCCACAACAAGTTAATCTGGTCCGTTGAGGGCCCTTGTACACCGAGCACGTCAGGTTTAGGAACTAATTTGTGGTAGCGTGGCAGGGAAAGAACGACATCGGATGGGCTAAAGAACTGTCTTCAAATTCCATGTTGCCATGCATTTCATTCATAATATATGTCGTTTTGACTCATATCTTGCAACGGAGACATTCTACAAGGCCCCGGAGTGGCACTCATGCGTGCTATGTCATGGAGCAAGCAACCTTTTCAGGGGAAAACATTAGAAACGTTGTGAATAAACACAATCCTCACCTTGTTTGGCACAACCTTTGGATAAGCGATGCGTTTAGGGTAACGTCCTTAAAGTATCGATGGAAATAACCCCACAACAAGTAAATCTCGTCCGTTGAGGGCCCTTCTACAACGAGCACATCAGGTTTAGGAACTAATTTGTGGTAGCGTGGCAGGGAAAGAACGACATTGGACGGGCTAAAAAACTCTCTTCAAATTCCATGTTGTCATGCATTTCCATCATAATGGATGTCGTTTCGACAGATATCTCACAATGGAGACAATCTACAAGGCCCTCGAGTAGCACTCATGCGTGCTACGTCATGGAGCAAGCATCCTTTTCAGGGGAAATGTTTAGAAACTTTGTGAAGAAACACATTCCTCACCTTGTTTGGCACAACCTTTGGATAAGCGATGTGTTTAGGGCAACGTCCTTAAAGTTTCGATGGAAATAACCCCACAACAAGTAAATCTCGTCCGTTGAGGGCCCTTCTACACCGAGCACGTCAGGTTTAGGAACTAATTTGTGGTAGCGTGGCAGGGAAAAAACGACATTGGACGGGCTAAAAAACTCACTTCAAATTCAATGTTGTCATGCATTTCCATCATAATGGACGTCGTCTTGACAGATATCTCACAACGGAGACATTCTACAAGGCCCTCGAGTAGCACTCATGCGTGCTACGTCATGGAGCAAGCAACCTTTTCAGGGGAAATGTTTAGAAACTTTGTGAATAAACACATTCCACACCATGTTTGGCACAACCTTTGGATAAGGGATGCGTTTAGGGCAACGTCCTTAAAGTTTCGATGGAAATAAACCCACAACAAGTTAATCTGGTCCGTTGAGGGCCCTTCTACACTAAGCACGTCAGGTTTGGGAACTAATTTGTGGTAGCGTGGCAGGGAAAGAATGAGATTGGACGGGCTCAAAAACTCTCTTCAAATTCCATGTTGTCATGCATTTCCATCATAATGGATGTCGTTTTGACAGATATCTCGCAACGGAGACATTCTACAAGGCCCTCGATTAGCACTCATGCGTGCTACGTCATGGAGCAAGCAACCTTTTCAGGGGAAATGTTTAAAAACTTTGTGGATCAACACATTCCTCACCTTGTTTGGCACAACCTTTGGATAAGCGATGCGTTTAGGGCAACGTCCTTAAAGTTTCGACGGAAATAAACCCACAACAAGTTAATCTGGTCCGTTGAGGGCCTTTGTACACCGAGCACGTCAGGTTTAGGAACTAATTTGTGGTAGCGTGGCAGGGTAAGAACGACATTGGACGGGCTAAAGAACTCTCTTCAAATTCCATGTTGTCTTGCATTTCGATCATAATGGATGTCGTTTTGATTGATATCTAGTAATGGAGACATTCTACAAGGCCCTCGAGTGGCACTCATGCGTGCTACGTCATGGAGCAAGCAAGCTTTTCAGGGGAAATGTTTAGAAACTAGGTGAATAAGCACATTCCTCACCTTGTTTGGCACAACCTTTGGATAAGCACTGCGCTTTACTGCAATGTCCTTAAAGCTTCGATGGAAATAACCCCGCAACAAGTTAATCTGGTCCGTTGAGAGCCCTTGTACACCGAGCACTCAGGTTTAGGCACTAATTGGTGGTAGCGTGGCAGGCAAAGAACGACAATGGACGGGCTAAAGAACTCTCTTCAAATTCCATGTTGTCATGCATTTCCATCATAATGGATGTCGTTTTGATTGATATCTTGAATGGAGACATTCTACACGGCCCTCGAGTGGCACTCATGCGTGCTACGTCATGGAGCAAGCAACCTTTTCTGGGGAAATGTTTAGAAACTAGGCGAATAAACACATTTCTCACCTTGTTTGACACAACCTTTGGATAAGCGATGCGCTTTACTGCAATGTCCTTAAAGTTTCGATGGAAATAACCCCACAACAAGTTAATCTGGTCCGTTGAGGCCCCTTGTACACCGAGCACTCAGGTTTAGGCACTAATTTGTGGTAGCGTGGCAGGCAAAGAACGACATTGGACGGGCTAAAAAACTCACTTCAAATTCCATGTTGTCATGCATTTCATTCATAATATATGTCGTTTTGACTGATTTCTCGCAACGAAGACATTCTAGAAGGCCCTGGAGTGGCACTCATGCGTGCTACGTCATGCAGCAAGCAACCTTTTCAGGGGAAAAGTTTATAAACTTTGTGAATAAACACAATCCTCACCTTGTTTGTCACAACCTTTGGATAAGCGATGCGTTTAGGGCAATGCCCTTAAAGTTTCGATGGAAATAACCCCACAACAAGTAAATCTCGTCCGTTGAAAGCCCTTCTACACCGAGCCCGTCAAGTTTAGGAACTAATTTGTGGTAGGGTGGCAGGCAAAGAACGACATTGGACGGGCTAAAAAACTCTCTTCAAATTCCATGTTGTCATGCATTTCCATCATAATGGATGTCGTCTTGACAGATATCTCGCAACGGAGACATTCTACAAGGCCCTCAAGTAGCACTCATGCGTGCTACGTCATGGGGCATGCAACCTTTTCAGGGGAAATATTTAGAAACTTTGTGAATAAACACATTCCTCACCTTGTTTGGCACAACCTTTGGATAAGTGAAGCGCTTTACTGCAACGTCCTTAAAGTTTCGATGGAAATAACCCCACAACAAGTTAATCTGGTCCGTTGAGGGCCCTTGTACACCGAGCTCGTCAGGTTTAGGAACTAATTTGTGGTAGCGTGGCAGGCAAAGAACGACATTGGACGGGCTGAAAAACTCTCTTCAAATTCCATGTTGTCATGCATTTCCATCATAATGGATGTCGTCTTGACAGATATCTCACAACGGAGACATTCTACATGGCCCTCGAGTAGCACTCATGCGTGCTACGTCATGGAGCAAGCAACCTTTTCAGGGGAAATGTTTAGAAACTTTATGAATAAACACATTCCTCAGCTTGTTGGGCACAACCTTTGGATAAGCGATGCGTTTAGGGCAACGTCCTTAAAGTTTCGATGGAAATAAACCCACAACAAGTTAATCTGGTCCGTTGAGGGCCCTTGTACACTGAGCACGTCAGGTTTAGGAACTAATTCGTGGTAGCGTGGCAGGCAAAGAACGACATTGGACGGGCTGAAAAACTCTCTTCAAATTCCATGTTGTCATGCATTTCCATCATAATGGATGTCGTCTTGACAGATATCTCGCAACGGAGACATTCTACGAGGCCCTCGAGTAGCACTCATGCGTGCTACGTCATGGAGCAAGCAACCTTTTCAGGGGAAATGTTTAGAAACTTTATGAATAAACACATTCCTCAGATTGTTTGGCACAACCTTTGGATAAGCGATGCGTTTAGGGCAACGTCCTTAAAGTTTCGATGGAAATAACCCCACAACAAGTAAATCTGGTCCGTTGAGAGCCCTTGTACACCGAGCACGTCAGGTTTAGGAACTAATTTGTGGTAGGGTGGCAGGCAAAGAACGACATTGGACGGGCTAAAAAACTCTCTTCAAATTCCATGTTGTCATGCATTTCCATCATAATGGATGTCGTCTTGACAGATATCTCGCAACGGAGACATTCTACAAGGACCTCGAGTAGCACTCATCCGTGCTACGTCATCGAGCAAGCAACCTTTTCAGGGGAAATGTTTAGAAACTTTATGAATAAACACATTCCTCAGCTTGTTGGGCACAACCTTTGGATAAGCGATGCGTTTAGGGCAACGTCCTTAAAGTTTCGATGGAAATAAACCCACAACAAGTTAATCTGGTCCGTTGAGGGCCCTTGTACACTGAGCACGTCAGGTTTAGGAACTAATTTGTGGTAGCGTGGCAGGCAAAGAACGACATTGGACGGGCTGAAAAACTCTCTTCAAATTCCATGTTGTCATGCATTTCCATCATAATGGATGTCGTCTTGACAGATATCTCACAACGGAGACATTCTACGAGGCCCTCGAGTAGCACTCATGCGTGCTACGTCATGGAGCAAGCAACCTTTTCAGGGGAAATGTTTAGAAACTTTATGAATAAACACATTCCTCAGATTGTTTGGCACAACCTTTGGATAAGCGATGCGTTTAGGGCAACGTCCTTAAAGTTTCGATGGAAATAACCCCACAACAAGTAAATCTGGTCCGTTGAGAGCCCTTGTACACCGAGCACGTCAGGTTTAGGAACTAATTTGTGGTAGGGTGGCAGGCAAAGAACGACATTGGACGGGCTAAAAAACTCTCTTCAAATTCCATGTTGTCATGCATTTCCATCATAATGGATGTCGTCTTGACAGATATCTCGCAACGGAGACATTCTACAAGGCCCTCGAGTAGCACTCATGCGTGCTACGTCATGGAGCAAGCAACCTTTTGAGGGGAAATGTTTAGAAACTTTATGAATAAACACAATCCTCAGCTTGTTTGGCACAACCTTTGGATAAGCGATGCGTTTAGGGCAACGTCCTTAAAGTTTCGATGGAAATAAACCCACAACAAGTTAATCTGGTCCGTTGAGGGCCCTTCTACACCAAGCACGTCAGGTTTAGAAACTAATTTGTGGTAGCGTGGCAGGGAAAGAATGACATTGGACGGGCTCAAAAACTCTCTTCAAATTCCGTGTTGTCATGCATTTCCATCATAATGGATGTCGTTTTGACAGATATCTCGCAACGGAGACATTCTACAAGGCCCTCGAGTGGCACTCACGCGTGCCACATCATGGAGCAAGCAACCTTTTTAGAGGAAATGCTTAGAAACTTTGTGAATAAACACATTCCTCACCTTGTTTGGCACAACCTTTGGATAAGCGATGCGTTTAGGGAAATGTCCGTAAAGTTTCGATTGAAATAACCCCACAACAAGTTAATCTGGTTCGTTGAGGGCCCTTCTACACTGAGCACGTCAGGTTTAGGAACTAATTTGTGGTAGCGTGGCAGGGAAAGAACAACATGGGACGGGCTAAAAAACCCTCTTCAAATTCCATGTTGTCATGCATTTCCATCGTAATGGATGTCGTTTTGACTGATATCTCGCAATGGAGACATTCTACGAGGCCTTGGAGTGGCACTCATGCGTGCTACGTCATGGTGCAAGCAACCTTTTCAGGGGAAAAGTTTAGAAAATTTGCGAATAAACTCATTCCTCACCTTGTTTGCCACAACCTTTGGATAAGCGATGCATTTAGGGCAATGTCCTTAAAGTTTCGATGGAAATAACCCCACAACAAGTAAATCTCGTCCGTTGAGGGCCCTTCTACACCGAGCGTGTCAGGTTTAGGAATTAATTTGTGGTAGCGTGGCAGGGGAAGAACGACATTGGATGGGCTAAAAAACGCTCTTTAAATTCCATGTTGTCATGCATTTCCATAATAATGGATGTCGTTTTGACTGATATCTTGCAACGGAGACATTCTACAAGGCCCTCGAGTAGCACTTATGCGTGCTACGTCATGGAGCAAGCAACCTTTTCAAGGGAAATGTTTAGAAACTTTGTGAATAAACACATTCCTCACCTTGTTTGGCACACCCTTTGGATAAGTGAAACGCTTTACTGCAACGTCCTTAAAGTTTCGATGGAAATAACCCCACAACAAGTAAATCTGGTCCGTTGAGGGCCCTTGTACACCGAGCACGTCAGGTTTAGGAACTAATTTGTGGTAGCGTGGCAGGGAAAGAACAACATGGGACGGGCTAAAAAACCCTCTTCAAATTCGATGTTGTCATGCATTTCCATCGTAATGGATGTCGTTTTGACTGATATCTCGCAATGGAGACATTCTACGAGGCCCTCGAGTGGCACTCATGTGTGCTACGTCATGGTGCAAGCAACCTTTTTAGGGGAAAAGTTTAGAAAATTTGCGAATAAACTCATTCCTCACCTTGTTTGCCACAACCTTTGGATAAGCGATGCATTCAGGGCAATGTCCTTAAAGTTTCGATGGTAATAACCCCACAACACGTAAATCTCGTCCGTTGAGGGCCCTTATACACCCAGCATGTTAGGTTTTGGAATTAATTTGTGGTAGCGTAGCAGGGAAAGAACGACATTGGATGGGCTAAAAAACTCTCTTCAAATTCCATGTTGTCATGCATTTCCATCATAATGGATGTCGCTTTGACTGATATCTCACAACGGAGACATTCTACAAGGCCCTGGAGTGGCACACATGTGTGCTACGTCATGGAGCCAGCAACCTTTTCAGGGGAAATGTTCAAAAACTTTGTGAATAAACACATTCCTCACCTTGGTTGGCACAACCTTTGGATAAGCGATGCGTTTAGGGCATTGTCCTTAAAGTTTCGATGGATATAACCCCACAACAAGTTAATCTGGTCCGTTGAGGGCCCTTCTACACCGAGCACGTCAGGTTTAGGAACTAATTTGCGGTAGCGTGGAAGGGAAAGAACGACATTGGACGGGCTAAAAAACTCTATTCAAATTCCATGTTGTCATGCATTTCCATCATAATGGATGTCGTTTTGACAGATATCTCACAACGAAGACATTCTACAAGGCCCTCGAGTGGCACTCACGCGTGCTACATCATAGAGCAAGCAACCTTTTCAGAGGAAATGCTTAGAAACTTTGTGAATAAACACATTCCTCAAGTTGTTTGGCACAACCTTTGGATCAGCGATGCGTTTAGGGAAATGTCCGTTAAGTTTCAATGGAAATAACCCCACAACAACTTAATCTGGTCCGTTGAGGGCCCTTCTACACCGAGCATGTCAGGTTTAGGAACTAATTTGTGGTAGCGTGGCAGGGAAAGAACAACATAGGACATGCTAAAAAACTCTCTTCAAATTCCATGTTGTCATGCATTTCCATCATAATGGATGTCGTTTTGACTGATATCTCGCAATGGAGACATTCTGCAAGGCCCTGGAGTGGCACTCATGCGTGCTACGTCATGGTGCAAGCAACCTTTTCAGGGGAAAAGTTTAGAAACTTTGAGAATAAACACATTCCTCACCTTGTTCGTCACAACCTTTGGATAAGCGATGCGTTTAGGGCAATGTCCTTAAAGTTTCGAAGGAAATAACCCCACAACAAGTAAATCTGGTCCGTTCAGGGCCCCTCTACACCGAGCACGTCAGGTTTAGGAACTAATTTGTGGTAGCGTGGAAGGAAAAGAACGACATTGGACGGGCCAAAAAACTCTCTTCAAATTCCATGTTGTCATGCATTTCCATCATAATAGATGTCGTTTTGACAGATATCTCGCAACGGACACATTCTACAAGGCCCTCGAGTGGCACTCACGCGTGCTACATCATGGAGCAAGCAACCTTTTCAGAGGAAATGCTTTGAAACTTTGTGAATAAACACATTCCTCACCTTGTTTGGCACAACCTTTGGATAAGCGATGCGCTTAGGGAAATGTCCGTAAAGTTTCGATGGCAAGAACCCAACAACAAGTTAATCTGGTCCGTTGAGGGCCCTTCTACACCGAGCACGTCAGGTTTAGGAACTAACTTGTGGTAGCGTGGCAGGGAAAGAACAACATGTGACGGGCTAAAAAACTCTCTTCAAATTCCATGTTGTCATGCATTTCCATCATAATGGATGTCGTTTTGACAGATATCTCGCAACGGAGACATTCTACAAGGCCCTCGAGTGGCACTCACGCGTGCTACATCACGGAGCAAGCAACCTTTTCAGAGAAAATGCTTAGAAACTTTGTGAATAAACACATTCCTCACCTTATTTGGCACAACCTTTGGATAAGCGATGCGTGTAGGGAAATATCCGTAAAGTTTTGATGGAAATAACCCCACAACAAGTTAATCTGGTCCGTTGAGGGCTCTTCTACACCGAGCACGTCAGGTTTAGGAACTAATTTGTGGTAGCATGGCAGGGAAAGAACAACATGGGACGGGCTAAAAATCTCTCTTCAAATTCCATGTTGTCATGCATTTCCATCATAATGGATGTCGTTTTGACTGATATCTCGCAATGGAGACATTCTACAAGGCCCTGGGGTGGCACTCATGCGTGCTACGTCATGGTGCAAGCAACCTTTTTAGGGGAAAAGTTTAGAAAATTTGAGAATAAACACATTCCTCACCTTGTTTGTCACAACCTTTGGATAAGCCATGCGTTTAGGGCAATGTCCTTAAAGTTTCAATGGAAATAACCCCACAACAAGTAAATCTCGTCCGTTGAGGGCCCTTCTACACCGAGCACGTCAGGTTTAGGAACTAATTTGTGGTAGCGTGGCAGGGAAAGAACGACATTGGACGGGCTAAAAAACCCTCTTCAAATTCCATGTTGTCATGTATTTCCATCATAATGGATGTCGTTTTGACTGATATCTCGCAACGGACACATTCTACAAGGCCCTCGAGTGGCGCTCATGTGTGCTACGTCATGGAGCAAGCAACCTTTTCAGGGGAAAAGTTTAGAAAATTTGTGAATAAACACATTCCTCACCTTGTTTGTCACAACCTTTGGATAAGCCATGCATTTAGGGCAATGTCCTTAAAGTTTCAATGGAAATAAACCCACAACAAGTAAATCTCGTCCGTTGAGGACCCTTCTACACCGAGCACGTCAGGTTTAGGAATTAATTTGTGTTAGTGTGGCAGGGAAAGAACGACATTGGACGGGCCAAAAAACTCACTTCAAATTCCATCTTGTCATGCATTTCCATCATAATGGATGTCGTTTTGACTGATATCTCACAACGGAGACATTCTACAAGGCCCTGGAGTGGCACCCATGGGTGCTACGTCATGGAGCAAGCAACCTTTTCAGGGGAAATGTTTAGAAACTTTGTGAATAAACACATTCCTCACCTTGGTTGGCACAATCTTTGGATAAGCGTTGCGTTTCGGGCAATGTCCTTAAAGTTTCCATGGAAATAACCCCACAACAAGTAAATCTCATCGGTTGAGGGCCCTTCTACACCGAGCATATCAGGTTTAGGAATTAATTTGTGTTAGCATGGCAGGGAAAGAACGACATTGGACGGGCTAAAAAACTCTCTTCAAATTCCATGTTGTCATGCATTTCCATCATAATGGATGTCGTTTTGACTGATATCTCGCAACGGACACATTCCACAAGGCCCTGGAGTGGCACTCATGGGTGCTACGTCATGGAGCAAGCATCCTTTTCAGGGGAAATGTTTAGAAACTTTGTGAATAAACACATTCCTCACCTTGGTTGGCACAATCTTTGGATAAGCGATGCGTTTAGAGCAATGTCCTTAAAGTTTCGATGGATATAACCCCACAACAAGTTAATCTGGTAAGCGATGCGTTTAGGGCAATGTCCTTAAAGTTTCGATGGATATAACCCCACAACAAGTTAATCTGGTCCGTTGAGGGCCCTTCTACACCGAGCACGTCAGGTTTAGGAACTAATTTGTGGTAGCGTGGAAGGGAAAGAATGACATTGGACGGGCCAAAAAACTCTCTTCAAATTCCATGTTGTCATGCATTTCCGTCATAATGGATGTCGTTTTGACAGATATCTCGGAACGGACACATTGCACAAGGCCCTGGAGTGGCACCCATGGGTGCTACGTCATGGAGCAAGCAACCTTTTCAGGGGAAATGTTTAGAAACTTTGTGAATAAACACATTCCTCACCTTGGTTGGCACAATCTTTGGATAAGCGTTGCGTTTAGGGCAATGTCCTTAAAGTTTCCATGGAAATAACCCCACAACAAGTAAATCTCGTCGGTTGAGGGCCCTTCTACACCGAGCATGTCAGGTTTAGGAATTAATTTGTGTTAGCATGGCAGGGAAAGAACGACATTGGACAGGCTAAAAAACTCTCTTCAAATTCCATGTTGTCATGCATTTCCATCATAATGGATGTCGTTTTGACTGATATCTCGCAATGGAGACATTCTGCAAGGCCCTGGAGTGGCACTCATGCGTGCTACGTCATGGTGCAAGCAACCTTTTCAGGGGAAAAGTTTAGAAAATTTGTGAATAAACACATTCCTCACCTTGTTTGTCACAACCTTTGGATAAGCCATGCATTTAGGGCAATGTCCTTAAAGTTTCAATGGAAATAAACCCACAACAAGTAAATCTCGTCCGTTGAGGACCCTTCTACACCGAGCACGTCAGGTTTAGGAATTAATTTGTGTTAGCGTGGCAGGGAAAGAACGACATTGGACGGGCCAAAAAACTCTCTTCAAATTCCATCTTGTCATGCATTTCCATCATAATGGATGTCGTTTTGACTGATATCTCACAACGGAGACATTCTACAAGGCCCTGGAGTGGCACTGATGTGTGCTGCGTCATGGAGCAAGCAACCTTTTCAGGGGAAATGTTTAGAAACTTTGTGAATAAACACATTCCTCACCATGGTTGGCACAACCTTTGGATAAGCGATGCGTTTAGGGCAATGTCCTTAAAGTTTCGATGGATATAACCCCACAACAAGTTAATCTGGTCCGTTGAGGGCCCTTCAACACTGAGCACGTCAGGTTTAGGAACTAATTTATGGTAGCGTGGAAGGGAAAGAACGACATTGGACGGGCTAAAAAACTCTCTTCAAATTACATGTTGTCATACATTTCCATCATAATGGATGTCGTTTTGACAGATATCACGCAACGGAGACATTCTACAAGGCCCTCGAGTGGCACTCACGCGTGCTACATCATGGAGCAAGCAACCTTTTCAGGGGAAATGCTTAGAAACTTTGTGAATAAACACATTCCTCACCTTGTCTGGCACAACCTTTGGATAAGCGATGCGTTTAGGGAATTGTCCGTAAAGTTTTGATGGAAATAACCCCACAACAAGTTAATCTGGTCCGTTGAGGGCCCTTCTACACTGAGCACGTCAGGTTTAGGAACTAATTTGTGGTAGCGTGGCAGGGAAAGAACAACATGGGATGGGCTAAAAACCTCTCTTCAAATTCCATGTTGTCATCCATTTCCATCATAATGGATGTCGTTTTGACCGATATCTCGCTAGGGAGACATTCTATAAGGCCCTGGAGTGGCACTCATGTGTGCTACGTCATGGTGCAAGCAACCTTTTCAGGGGAAATGTTTAGAAACTTTGTAAATAAAGACATTCCTCACCTTGTTTGTCACAACCTTTGGATAAGCGATGCATTTAGGGCAATTTCCTTAAAGTTTTGATGGAAATAACCGCACAACAAGTTAATCTGGTCCGTTGAGGGCCCTTCTACACCGAGCACGTCAGGTTTAGGAACTAATTTGTGGTAGCGTGGAAGGGAAAGAACGACATTGGACGGGCTAAAAAACTCTCTTCAAATTCCAGGTTGTCATGCATTTCCATCATAATGGATGTCGTTTTGACCGATATCTCGCTAGGGAGACATTCTAGAAGGCCCTGGAGTGGCACCCATGGGTGCTACGTCATGGAGCAAGCAACCTTTTCAGGGGAAATGTTTAGAAACTTTGTGAATAAACACATTCCTCACCTTGGTTGGCACAATCTTTGGATAAGCGTTGCGTTTTGGGCAATGTCCTTAAAGTTTCGATGGATATAACCCCACAACAAGTTAATCTGGTCCGTTGAGGGCCCTTCTACACTGAGCACGTCAGGTTTAGTAACTAATTTGTGGTAGCGTGGAAGGGAAAGAATGACATTGGACGGGCTAAAAAACTCTCTTCAAATTCCATGTTGTCATGCATTTCCATCATAATGGATGTCGTTTTGACTGATATCTCGCAACGGACACATTCCACAAGGCCCTGGAGTGGCACTCATGGGTGCTACGTCATGGAGCAAGCATCCTTTTCAGGGGAAATGTTTAGAAACTTTGTGAATAAACACATTCCTCACCTTGGTTGGCACAATCTTTGGATAAGCGATGCGTTTAGAGCAATGTCCTTAAAGTTTCGATGGATATAACCCCACAACAAGTTAATCTGGTAAGTTGAGGGCCCTTCTACACCGAGCACGTCAGGTTTAGGAACTAATTTGTGGTAGCGTGGAAGGGAAAGAATGACATTGGACGGGCCAAAAAACTCTCTTCAAATTCCATGTTGTCATGCATTTCCGTCATAATGGATGTCGTTTTGACAGATATCTCGCAACGGACACATTGCACAAGGCCCTGGAGTGGCACCCATGGGTGCTACGTCATGGAGCAAGCAACCTTTTCAGGGGAAATGTTTAGAAACTTTGTGAATAAACACATTCCTCACCTTGGTTGGCACAATCTTTGGATAAGCGATGCGTTTAGGGCAATGTCCTTAAAGTTTCGATGGATATAACCCCACAACAAGTTAATCTGGTCCGTTGAGGGCCCTTCTACACCGAGCACGTCAGGTTTAGGAACTAATTTGTGGTAGCGTGGAAGGGAAAGAATGACATTGGACGGGCCAAAAAACTCTCTTCAAATTCCATGTTGTCATGCATTTCCGTCATAATGGATGTCGTTTTGACAGATATCTCGCAACGGACACATTGCACAAGGCCCTGGAGTGGCACCCATGGGTGCTACGTCATGGAGCAAGCAACCTTTTCAGGGGAAATGTTTAGAAACTTTGTGAATAAACACATTCCTCACCTTGGTTGGCACAATCTTTGGATAAGCGATGCGTTTAGGGCAATGTCCTTAAAGTTTCGATGGATATAACCCCACAACAAGTTAATCTGGTCCGTTGAGGGCCCTTCTACACCGAGCACGTCAGGTTTAGGAACTAATTTGTGGTAGCGTGGAAGGGAAAGAATGACATTGGACGGGCCAAAAAACTCTCTTCAAATTCCATGTTGTGATGCATTTCCGTCATAATGGATGTCGTTTTGACAGATATCTCGCAACGGACACATTGCACAAGGCCCTGGAGTGGCACCCATGGGTGCTACGTCATGGAGCAAGCAACCTTTTCAGGGGAAATGTTTAGAAACTTTGTGAATAAACACATTCCTCACCTTGGTTGGCACAATCTTTGGATAAGCGATGCGTTTAGGGCAATGTCCTTAAAGTTTCGATGGATATAACCCCACAACAAGTTAATCTGGTCCGTTGAGGGCCCTTCTACACCGAGCACGTCAGGTTTAGGAACTAATTTGTGGTAGCGTGGAAGGGAAAGAATGACATTGGACGGGCCAAAAAACTCTCTTCAAATTCCATGTTGTGATGCATTTCCGTCATAATGGATGTCGTTTTGACAGATATCTCGCAACGGACACATTGCACAAGGCCCTGGAGTGGCACCCATGGGTGCTACGTCATGGAGCAAGCAACCTTTTCAGGGGAAATGTTTAGAAACTTTGTGAATAAACACATTCCTCACCTTGGTTGGCACAATCTTTGGATAAGCGATGCGTTTAGGGCAATGTCCTTAAAGTTTCGATGGATATAACCCCACAACAAGTTAATCTGGTCCGTTGAGGGCCCTTCTACACCGAGCACGTCAGGTTTAGGAACTAATTTGTGGTAGCGTGGAAGGGAAAGAATGACATTGGACGGGCCAAAAAACTCTCTTCAAATTCCATGTTGTGATGCATTTCCGTCATAATGGATGTCGTTTTGACAGATATCTCGCAACGGACACATTGCACAAGGCCCTGGAGTGGCACCCATGGGTGCTACGTCATGGAGCAAGCAACCTTTTCAGGGGAAATGTTTAGAAACTTTGTGAATAAACACATTCCTCACCTTGGTTGGCACAATCTTTGGATAAGCGATGCGTTTAGGGCAATGTCCTTAAAGTTTCGATGGATATAACCCCACAACAAGTTAATCTGGTCCGTTGAGGGCCCTTCTACACCGAGCACGTCAGGTTTAGGAACTAATTTGTGGTAGCGTGGAAGGGAAAGAATGACATTGGACGGGCCAAAAAACTCTCTTCAAATTCCATGTTGTGATGCATTTCCGTCATAATGGATGTCGTTTTGACAGATATCTCGCAACGGACACATTGCACAAGGCCCTGGAGTGGCACCCATGGGTGCTACGTCATGGAGCAAGCAACCTTTTCAGGGGAAATGTTTAGAAACTTTGTGAATAAACACATTCCTCACCTTGGTTGGCACAATCTTTGGATAAGCGATGCGTTTAGGGCAATGTCCTTAAAGTTTCGATGGATATAACCCCACAACAAGTTAATCTGGTCCGTTGAGGGCCCTTCTACACCGAGCACGTCAGGTTTAGGAACTAATTTGTGGTAGCGTGGAAGGGAAAGAATGACATTGGACGGGCCAAAAAACTCTCTTCAAATTCCATGTTGTGATGCATTTCCGTCATAATGGATGTCGTTTTGACAGATATCTCGCAACGGACACATTGCACAAGGCCCTGGAGTGGCACCCATGGGTGCTACGTCATGGAGCAAGCAACCTTTTCAGGGGAAATGTTTAGAAACTTTGTGAATAAACACATTCCTCACCTTGGTTGGCACAATCTTTGGATAAGCGATGCGTTTAGGGCAATGTCCTTAAAGTTTCGATGGATATAACCCCACAACAAGTTAATCTGGTCCGTTGAGGGCCCTTCTACACCGAGCACGTCAGGTTTAGGAACTAATTTGTGGTAGCGTGGAAGGGAAAGAATGACATTGGACGGGCCAAAAAACTCTCTTCAAATTCCATGTTGTGATGCATTTCCGTCATAATGGATGTCGTTTTGACAGATATCTCGCAACGGACACATTGCACAAGGCCCTGGAGTGGCACCCATGGGTGCTACGTCATGGAGCAAGCAACCTTTTCAGGGGAAATGTTTAGAAACTTTGTGAATAAACACATTCCTCACCTTGGTTGGCACAATCTTTGGATAAGCGATGCGTTTAGGGCAATGTCCTTAAAGTTTCGATGGATATAACCCCACAACAAGTTAATCTGGTCCGTTGAGGGCCCTTCTACACCGAGCACGTCAGGTTTAGGAACTAATTTGTGGTAGCGTGGAAGGGAAAGAATGACATTGGACGGGCCAAAAAACTCTCTTCAAATTCCATGTTGTGATGCATTTCCGTCATAATGGATGTCGTTTTGACAGATATCTCGCAACGGACACATTGCACAAGGCCCTGGAGTGGCACCCATGGGTGCTACGTCATGGAGCAAGCAACCTTTTCAGGGGAAATGTTTAGAAACTTTGTGAATAAACACATTCCTCACCTTGGTTGGCACAATCTTTGGATAAGCGATGCGTTTAGGGCAATGTCCTTAAAGTTTCGATGGATATAACCCCACAACAAGTTAATCTGGTCCGTTGAGGGCCCTTCTACACCGAGCACGTCAGGTTTAGGAACTAATTTGTGGTAGCGTGGAAGGGAAAGAATGACATTGGACGGGCCAAAAAACTCTCTTCAAATTCCATGTTGTGATGCATTTCCGTCATAATGGATGTCGTTTTGACAGATATCTCGCAACGGACACATTGCACAAGGCCCTGGAGTGGCACCCATGGGTGCTACGTCATGGAGCAAGCAACCTTTTCAGGGGAAATGTTTAGAAACTTTGTGAATAAACACATTCCTCACCTTGGTTGGCACAATCTTTGGATAAGCGATGCGTTTAGGGCAATGTCCTTAAAGTTTCGATGGATATAACCCCACAACAAGTTAATCTGGTCCGTTGAGGGCCCTTCTACACCGAGCACGTCAGGTTTAGGAACTAATTTGTGGTAGCGTGGAAGGGAAAGAATGACATTGGACGGGCCAAAAAACTCTCTTCAAATTCCATGTTGTGATGCATTTCCGTCATAATGGATGTCGTTTTGACAGATATCTCGCAATGGACACATTGCACAAGGCCCTGGAGTGGCACCCATGGGTGCTACGTCATGGAGCAAGCAACCTTTTCAGAGGAAATGCTTAGAAACTTTGTCAATAAACACATTCCTCACCTTGTTTGGCACAACCTTTGGATAAGCGATGCGTTTAGGGAAATGTCCATAAAGTTTCGATGGAAAAAACCCCACAACAAGTAAATCTCATCCGTTGAGGGCCCTTCCACACCGAGCACGTCAGGTTTAGGAACTAATTTGTGGTAGCGTGGAAGGGAAAGAACGACATTGGACGGGCTAAAAAACTCTCTTCAAATTCCATGTGGTCGTGCATTTCCATCATAATGGATGTCGTTTTGACTTATATCTCGCAACGGAGACATTCTACAAGGCCCTGGAGTGGCACTCACGCGTGCTATGTCATGGAGCAAGCAACCTTTTCAGGGGAAATGTTTAGAAACTTTGTGAATAAACACATTCCTCCCCTTGTTTGGCAGAACCTTTGGATAAGCGATGCGTTTAGGGCAATGTCCTTAGAGTTTCGATGGAAATAACCCCACAACAAGTTAATCTGGTCCGTTGAGGGCCCTTCTACACCGAGCACGTCAGGTTTAGGAACTAATTTGTGGTAGCGTGGAAGGGAAAGAACGACATTGGTCGGGCTAAAAAACTCTCTTCAAATTCCATGTTATCATGCATTTCCATCATAATGGATGTCGTTTTGATAGATATATCGCAACGGACACATTTTACAAGGTCCTCGAGTGGCACTCACGCGTGCTACATCATGGAGCAAGCAACCTTTTCAGGGGAAATGCTTAGAAACTTTGGGAATAAACACATTCCTCACCTTGTTTGGCACAACCTTTGGATAAGCGATACGTTTAGGTAAATGTCCTTAAAGTTTCGATGGAAATAACCCCACAACAAGTTAATCTGGTCCGTTGAGGGCCCTTCTACACTGAGCACGTCAGGTTTAGGAACTAATTTGTGGTAGCGTGGCAGGAAAAGAACAACATGGGACGGGCCGAAAAACTCTCTTCAAATTCCATGTTGTCATGCATTTCCATCATAATGGATGTCGTTTTGACTGATATCTCGCAATGGAGACATTCTACAAGGCCCTGGAGTGGCACTCATGCGTGCTACGTCATGATGCAAGCAACCTTTTCAGGGGAAAAGTTTAGAAACTTTGTGAATAAACATATTCCTCACCTTGTTTGTCACAACCTTTGGATAAGCGATGCGTTTAGGGCAATGTCCTTAAAGTTTCGATGGAAATAACCCCACAACAAGTAAATCTCATCCGTTGAGGGCCCTTCTACACCGAGCACGACAGGTTTAGGAATTAATTTGTGGTAGCGTGGCAGGGAAAGAACGACATTGGACGGGCTAAAAAACTCTCTTTTAATTCCATGTGGTCATGCATTTCCATCATAATGGATGCCGTTTTGATAGATATCTCGCAACGTAGACATTCTACAACGCCCTCGAGTGGCACTCACGCGTGCTACGTCCTGGAGCAAGCAACCTTTTCTGGGGAAATGCTTAGAAACTTTGTGAATAAACACATTCCTCACCTTGTTTGGCACAACCTTTGGATAAGCGATGCGTTTAGGGAAATATCCGTAAAGTTTCGATGGAAATAACCCCACAACAAGTTAATCTAGTCCGTTGAGGGCCGTTCTACACCGAGCACGTCAGGTTTAGGAACTAAAAAATGCCCCAATCCGAGCACGTATGCGACCTGGGCGCCCGTTTTAGTGCAGACTGGTCCTGGACTCCGAATTGCACTCGAAGTAGACTTGGAGAAAATCTTGGTTTGGTCCCCAATCAACTTCTTTGATATTCCATGCATTCATTATGCTCGGCTTCTTTTCCTTCATCCAAGCAAGTACTTCTGCAAATGAAAACAAACAAAACTCATTGTGTAGCAACGTATGTTCAAAAATATAACAAGTAAATCTTATGTAGAACTGGTTAACCTTTGGCTGATTAATACACAAGGTAGTCATGGTTATATCCGAGCTAGTTGTGTCCTCATCACTTCTACGCCGAGCACGTCAGGTTTAGGAACTAATTTGTGGTAGCGTGGAAGGGAAAGAACGACATTGGACGGGCCGAAAAACTCTCTTCAAATTCCATGTTGTCATGCATTTCCATCATAATGGATGTCGTTTTGACTGATATCTCGCAATGGAGACATTCTACAAGGCCCTGGAGTGGCACTCATGCGTGCTACGTCATGATGCAAGCAACCTTTTCAGGGGAAATGTTTAGAAACTTTGCGAATAAACACATTCCTCACCTTGTTCGTCACAACCTTTGGATAAGCGATGTGTTTAGGGCAATGTCCTTAAAGTTTCGATGGAAATAACCCCACAACAAGTTAATCTCGTCCGTTGAGGGCCCTTCTACACCGAGCACGTCAGGTTTAGGAATTAATTTGTGGTAGCGTGGCAGGCAAAGAACGACATTGGATGGGCTAAAAAACTCTCTTCAAATTCCATGTGGTCATGCATTTCCATCATAATGGATGTCGTTTTGACAGAAATCTCGCAACGGAGACATTCTACAATGCCCTCAAGTGGCACTCAGGCATGCTACATCCTGGAGCAAGCAACCTTTTCAGGGGAAATATTTAAAAACTTTGTGAATAAACACATTCCTCACCTTGTTTGGCACAATCTTTGGATAAGCGATGCGTTTAGGGCAACGTCCTTAAAGTTTCGATGGAAATAAACCCACAACAAGTTAATCTGGTCCGTTGAGGGCGCTTCTACACCGAGCACATCAGGTTTAGGAACTAATTTGTGGTAGCATGGCAGGGAAAGAATGGCATTGGATGGGCTAAAAAATTCTCTTCAAATTCCATGTTGTCATGCATTTTCATCATAATAGATGTCATTTTGACTGATATGTCGCAAGGGAGACATTCTACAAGGCCCTCGAGTGGCACTCATGCGTGCTACGTCATGGAGCAAGCAACCTTTTCAGGGAAAAAGTTTAGAAACTTTGTGAATAAACACATTGCTCACCTTGTTTGGCACAACCTTTGGATAAGCGATGCGTTTAGGGAAATGTCCGTAAAGTTTCGATGGAAATAACCCCACAACAACCAAATCTCGTCCGTTATGGGCCCTTCTACACTGAGCACATCTCGTTTAGGAATTAATTTGTGGTAGCGTGGCAGGGAAAAAACGACATTGGACGGGCCAGAAAGCTCTGTTTTAATTCCATGTGGTCATGCATTTCCATCATAATGGATGTCGTTTTGACAGATATCTCGCAACGGAGACATTCTACAACGCCCTCGAGTGGCACTCACGCGTGCTACGCCCTGGAGCAAGCAACCTTTTCAGGGGAAATGCTTAGAAACTTTGTGAATAAACACATTCCTCACCTTGTTTGGCACAACCTTTGGATAAGCGATGCGTTTAGGGAAATGTCCGTAAAGTTTCGATGGAAATAACCCCACAACAAGTCAATCTGGTCCGTTGAGGGCCCTTCTACACTGAGCACGTCAGGTTTAGAAACTAATTTGTGGTAGCGTGGCAGGGAAAGAACAACATGGGACGGGCTAAAAAACTCTCTTCAAATTCTATGTTGTCATGCATTTGCATCATAATGGATGTCGTTTTGACAGATATCTCGCAACGGAGACATTCTACTACGCCCTCGAGTGGCACTCATGCGTGCTACGTCCTGGAGCAAGCAACCTTTTCAGGGGAAATGTTTAGAAACTTTGTGAATAAACACATTCCTCACCTTGTTTGTCACAACCTATGGATAAGCAATGCGTTTAGGGCAATGTCCTTAAAGTTTTGATGGAAACAACCCCACAACAAGTTAATCTGGTCCGTTGAGGGCCCTTCTACACCGAGCACGTCCGGTTTAGAAACTAATTTGTGGTAGCGTGGAAGGGAAAGAACGCCATAGGACGGGCTAAAAAACTCTCTTCAAATTCCATGTTGTCATGCATTTCCATCATAATGGATGACGTTTTGACAGATATCTCGCAACGGACACATTTTACAAGGTCCTCGAGTGGCACTCACGCATGCTACATCATGGAGCAAGCAACCTTTTCAGGGGAAATGCTTAGAAACTTTGTGAATAAACACATTCCTCACCTTGTTTGGCACAACCTTTGTATAAGCAATGCGTTTAGGGAAATGTCCATAAAGTTTCGATGGAAATAACCCCACAACAAGTTAATCTGGTCCGTTGAGGGCCCTTCTACACTGAGCACGTCATGGTGCAAGCAACCTTTTCAGGGGAAATGTTTAGAAACTTTGTGAATAAACACATTCCTCACCTTGTTTGTCACAACCTTTGGATAAGCGATGCGTTTAGGGCAATGTCCTTAATGTTTCGATGGAAATAACCCCACAACAAGTTAATCTGGTCCGTTAAGGGCCCTTCTACACGGAGCACGTCAGGTTTAGGAACTAATTTGTGGTAGCGTGGCAGGGAAAGAACAACAAGGGACGGGCTAAAAAACTCTCGTCAAATTCCATGTTGTCATGCATTTCCATCATAATGGATGTCGATTTGACTGATATCTCGCAATGGAGACATTCTACAAGGCCCTGGAGTGGCACTCAAGCGTGCTACGTCATGTTGCAAGCAACCTTTTCAGGTGAAAAGTTTAGAAACTTTGTGAATAAACACATTCCTCACCTTGTTTGTAACGACCTTTGGATAAGCGATGCGTTTAGGGCAATGTCCTTAAAGTTTCGATGGAAATAACCCCACAACAAGTAAATCTCGTCCGTTGAGGGCCCTTCTACACCGAGCACGTCAGGTTTAGGAACTAATTTGTGGTAGCGTGGCAGGGAAAGAACGACATGGGACGGGCTAAAAAACTCTCTTCAAATTCCATGTTGTCATGCATTAACATCACAATGGATGTCGTTTTGACTGATATCTCGCGATGGAGACATTCTACAAGGCCCTGGAGTGGCACTCATGCGTGCTACGTCATGGTGCAAGCAACCTTTTCAGGGGAAAAGTTTAGAAACTTTGTGAATAAACACATTCCTCACCTTGTTTGTCACAACCTTTGGATAAGCGATGCGTTTAGGGCAATGTCCTTAAACTTTCGATGGAAATAACCCCACAACAAGAAAATCTCGTCCGTTGAGGGCCCTTCTACACCGAGCACGTCAGGTTCAGGAACTAATTTGTGGTAGCGTGGCAGGGAAAGAACAACATGGGATGGGCTAAAAAACTCTCTTCAAATGCCATGTTGTCATGCATTTCCATCATAATGGATGTCGTTTTGACTGATATCTCGCAATGGAGACATTCTACAAGTCCCTGGAGTGGCACTCATGCGTGCTACATCTTGGAGCAAGCAACCTTTTCAGGGGAAATGCTTAGAAACTTTGTAAATAAAAACATTCCTCACCTTGTTTGGCACAACCTTTGGATAAGCGATGCGTTTTGGGCAATGTCCTTAAAGTTTCGATGGAAATAACCTCACAACAAGTAAATCTCGTCCGTTGAGGGCCCTTCTACACCGACCACAACAGGTTTAGGAATTAATTTGTGGTAGCGTGGCAGGGAAAGAACGACATTGGACGGGCTAAAAAACTCTCTTCAAATTCCATGTGGTCATGCATTTCCATCATAATGCATGTCGTTTTGACTGATATCTGGCAATGGAGACATTCTACAAGGCCCTCGAGTGGCACTCATGGGTGCTACGTCATGGTGCAAGCAACCTTTTCAGGGGAGAAGTTTAGAAACTTTGTGAATAAACACATTCCTAACCTTGTTTGTCACAACCTTTGGATAAGCGATGCGTTTAGGGCAATGTCCTTAATGTTTCGATGGAAATAACCCCACAACAAGTTAATCTGGTCCGTTAAGGGCCCTTCGACACTGAGCACATCAGGTTTAGGAATTAATTTGTGGTAGCGTGGTAGGGAAAGAACGACATTGGACGGGCTACAAAACTCTCTTCAAATTCCATGTTGTCATGCATTTCCACCATAATGGATGTCGTTTTGACTGATATCTCGCAATGGAGACATTCTACAAGGCCCTGGAGTGGCACTCATGTGTGCTACGTCATGGAGCAAGAAACCTTTTTTGGGAAAATGTTTAGAAACTTTGTGAATAAACACATTCCTCACCTTGTTTGTTACAACCTTTGGATAAGCGATGCGTTTAGGGCAATGTCCTTAATATTTCGATGGAAATAACCCCACAACAAGTTAATCTGGTCCATTAAGGGCCCTTCTACACTGAGCACGTCAGGTTTAGGAACTAATTTGTGGTAGCGTGGCAGGGAAAGAACAACATAGGACGGGCTAAAAACTCTCTTCAAATTCCATGTTGTCATGCATTTCTATCATAATGGATGTCGTTTTGACTGATATCTCGCAATGGAGACATTCTACATGGCCCTGGAGTGGCACTCATGCATGCTACGTCATGGTGCAAGCAACCTTTTCAGGGAAAAAGTTTAGAAACTTTGTGAATAAAAACATTCCTCACCATGTTTGTCACAACTTTTGGATAAGCGATGCGTTTAGGGCAATGTCCTTAAAGTTTTGATGTAAATAATCCCACAACCAGTAAATCTCGTCCGTTGAGGGCCCTTCTACACCGAGCACGTCAGGTTTAGGAACTAATTTGTGGTAGCGTGGAAGGGAAAGAACGACATTGGACGGGCTAAAAAACTCTCTTCAAATTCCATGTTGTCATGCATTTCCATCATAATGGATGTCGTTTTGACAGATATCTCGCAACGGAGACATTCTACAAGGCCCTCGAGTGCCACTTACGCGTGCTACATCATGGAGCAAGCAACCTTTTCAGGGGAAATGCATAGAAACTTTGTGAATAAACACATTCCTCACCTTGTTTGGCACAACCTTTGGTTAAGCGATGCGTTTAGGGAAATGTCCGTAAAGTTTCGATGGAAATAACCCCACAACAAGTTAATCTAGTCCGTTGAGGGCCGTTCTACACCGAGCACGTCAGGTTTAGGAACTAATTTGCGGTAGCGTGGCAGGGAAAGAACAACATGGGACGGGCTAAAAAACTCTCGTCAAATTCCATGTTGTCATGCATTTCCATCATAATGGATGTCGTCTTGACTCATATCTCGCAATGGAGACATTCTACAAAGCCCTGGAGTGGCACTCATGCGTGCTACGTCATGGTGCAAGCAACCTTTTCAGGGGAAAAGTTTAGAAACTTTGTGAATAAACACATTCCTCACCTTGTTTGTCACAACCTTTGGATAAGCGATGCGTTTAGGGCAATGTCCTTAATGTTTCGATGGAAATAACCACACAACAAGTTAATCTGGTCCGTTGCGGGCCCTTCTACACTGAGCACGTCAGGTTTAGGAATCAATTTGTGGTAGCGTGGCAGGGAAAGAATGACATTGGACGGGCTAAAAAACTCTCTTCAAATTCCATGTTGTCTTGCATTTCCATCATAATGGATATCGTTTTGATAGATATCTCGCAATGGAGACATTCTACAATGCCCTCGAGTGGCACTCATGCGTGCTACGTCCTGGAGCAAGCAACCTTTTCAGGGGAAATGTTTAGAAACTTTGTGAATAAACACATTCCTCACCTTGTTTGGCACAACCTTTGGATAAGCGATGCGTTTAGGGCAACGTCCTTAAAGTTTCGATGGAAATAACCCCACAACAAGTAAATCTCGTCCGTTGAGGGCCCTTCTACACCGAGCACGTCAGGTTTAGGAACTAATTTGTGGTAGCATGGCAGGGAAAGAACAACATGGGACGGGCTAAGAAACTCTCTTCAAATTCCATGTTGTCATGCATTTCCAAAACAATGGATGTCGTTTTGACTGATATCTCGCAATGGAGACATTCTACAAGGCCCTAGAGTGGCACTCATGCATGCTATGTCATGGTGCAAGCAACCTTTTCAGGGGAAAAGTTTAGAAACTTTGTGAAGAAACACATTCCTCACCTTGTTTGTCACAACCTATGGATAAGCGATGCGTTTAGGGCAACGTCCTTAAAGTTTCGATGGAAATAAACCCACAACAAATTAATCTGGTCCGTTGAGGGCCCTTCTACATCGAGCACGTCAGGTTTAGGAACTAATTCGTGGTATCATGGCAGGGAAAGAACGACATTGGACGGGCTAAAAAACTCTCTTTAAATTCCATGTTGTCATGCATTTTCATCATAATGGATGTCGTTTTGACTGATATCTCGCAAGGGAGACATTCTACAACGCCCTCGAGTGGCACTCATGCGTGCTACGTCCTGGAGCAAGCAACCTTTTCAGGGGAAATGTTTAGAAACTTTGTGAATAAACACATTCCTCACCTTGTTTCGCACAACCTTTGGGTAAGCGATGCGTTTAGGGAAATGTTCGTAAAATTTCGATGGAAATAACCCCACAACAAGTTAATCTGGTCCGTTGAGGACCCTTCTACACTGAGCACGTCAGGTTTAGGAACTAATTTGTGGTAGCGTGGCAGGGAAAGAACAACATGGGACGGGCTAAAAAACTCTCTTCAAATTCCATGTTGTCAGGCATTTCCATCATAATGGATGTCGTTTTGACAGATATCTCGCAACGGAGACATTCTACAACGCCCTCGAGTGGCACTCATGCGTGCTACGTCTTGGAGCAAGCAACCTTTTCAGGGGAAATGTTTAGAAACTTTGTGAATAAACACATTCCTCACCTTGTTTGGCACAAGCTTTGGATAACCAATGCGTTTAGGGCAACGTCCTTAAAGTTTCGATGGAAATAAACCCACAACAAGTTAATCTGGTCCGTTGAGGGCCCTTCGACACCGAGCACGTTAGGTTTAGGAACTAATTTGTGGTAGCGTGGCAGGGAAAGAATGACATTGGACGGGCTAAAAAACTCACTTCAAATTCAATGTTGTCATGCATTTCCATCATAATGGACGTCGTCTTGACAGATATCTCGCAACGGAGACATTCTTCAACGCCCTCGAGTGGCACTCATGCGTGCTACGTCATGGAGCAAGCAATCTTTTCAGGGGAAAAGTTCAGAAACTTTGTGAATAAACACATTCCTCACCTTGTTTGTCACAACCTTTGGATAAGCGATGCGTTTAGGGCAATGTCCTTAAAGTATCGATGGAAATAACCCCACAACAAGTTAATCTGGTCCGTTGAGGGCCCTTCTACACTGAGCACGTCAGGTTAGGAATTAATTTGTGGTAGCGTGGCTGGGAAAGAACGACATTGGACGGGCTAAAAAACTCTCTTCAAATTCCATGTTGTTATGCATTTCCATCATAATGGATGTTGTTTTGACTAATATCTCGCAACGGAGACATTCTACAGGGCCTTGGAGTGGCACTCATGGGTGCTACGTCATGGAGCAAGCAACCTTTTCTGGGAAATGTTTAGAAACTTTGTGAATAAACACATTCCTCACCTTGTTTGGCACAACCTTTGGATAAGCGATGCGTTTAGGGCAACGTCCTTAAAGTTTCGATGGAAATAAACCCACAACAAGTTAATCTGGTCCGTTAAGGACCCTTCTACACCGAGCACATCAGGTTTAGGAACTAATTTGTGGTAGCGTGGCAGGGAAAGAATGACATTGGACGGGCTAAAAAACTCTCTTCAAATTCCATGTTGTCATGCATTTTCATCATAATGGATGTCGTTTTGACTGATATCTCGCAAGGGAGACATTCTACAAGGACCTCGACTGGCTCTGATGCGTGCTACGTCATGGAGCAAACAATCTTTTCAGGGGAAAAGTTTAGAAACTTTGTGAATAAACACATTCCTCACCTTGTTTGTCACAACCTTTGGATAAGCGATGCGTTTAGGGCAATGTCCTTAAAGTATCGATGGAAATAACCCCACAACAAGTTAATCTGGTCCGTTGAGGGCCCTTCTACACTGAGCACGTCAGGTTAGGAATTAATTTGTGGTAGCGTGGCTGGGAAAGAACGACATTGGACGGGCTAAAAAACTCTCTTCAAATTCCATGTTGTTATGCATTTCCATCATAATGGATGTTGTTTTGACTAATATCTCGCAACGGAGACATTCTACAGGGCCTTGGAGTGGCACTCATGGGTGCTACGTCATGGAGCAAGCAACCTTTTCTGGGAAATGTTTAGAAACTTTGTGAATAAACACATTCCTCACCTTGTTTGCCACAACCTTTGGATAAGCGATGTGTTTACGGCAAAGTCCTTAAAGTTTCGATGGATATAACCCCACAACAACTAATCTGGTCCATTGAGGGCCCTTCTACACCGAGCACGTCAAGTTTAGGAACTAATTTGTGGTAGCGTGGAAGGGAAAGAACGACATTGGACGCGCTAAAAAACTCTCTTCAAATTCCATGTTGTCATGCATTTCCATCATAATGGATGTCGTTTTGACAGATATCTCGCAACGGAGACATTCTACAAGGCCCTCGAGTGGCACTCACGCGTGCTACATCATGGAGCAAGCAACCTTTTCAGGGGAAATGCTTAGAAACTTTGTGAATAAACACATTCCTCACCTTGTTTGGCACAACCTTTGGGTAAGCGACGCGTTTAGGGAAATGTCCGTAAATTTTCGATGGAAATAACCCCACAAGAAGTTAATCTGGTCCGTTGGGGGCCCTTCTACACCGAGCACATCAGGTTTAGGAACTAATTTGTGGTAGCGTGGCAGGGAAAGAACAACATGGGACGGGCTAAAAAACTCTCTTCAAATTCCATGTTGTCATGCATTTCCATCATAATGGATGTCGTTTTGACAGATTTCTCGCAACGGAGACATTCTACAAGGCCCTCGAGTGGCACTCACGCGTGCTACATCATGGAGCAGGCAACCTTTTCAAGGGAAATGCTTAGAAACTTTGTGAATAAACACATTCCTCACCTTGTTTGGCAGAACTTTTCGGTAAGCGATGCGTTTAGGGAAATGTCCGTAAAGTTTCGATGGAAATAACCCCACAACAAGTTAATCTGGTCCGTTGAGGGCCCCTCTACACTGAGCACGTCAGGTTTAGGAAGTAATTTGTGGTAGCGTGGCAGGGAAAGAACGACATTGGACGGGTAAAAAACTCTCTTCAAATTCGATGTTGTTATGCATTTCCATCATAATAGATGTCATTTTGTCTAATATCTTGCAACGGAGACATTCTACAAGGCCCGGGAGAGGCACTCATGGGTGCTACGTCATGGAGCAAGCAACCTTTTCAGGGGAAATGCTTAGAAACTTTGTGAATAAACACATTCCTCACCTTGTTTGGCACAACCTTTGGATAAGCGATGCATTTAGGGCAATGTCCTTAAAGTTTCGATGGATATAACCCCACAACAAGTTAGTCTGGTCCGTTGAAGGCCCTTCTACATCAAGCACGTCAGGTTTAATAACTAATTTGTGGTAGCGTGGAAGGGAAAGAACGACATTGGACGGGCTAAAAAACTCTCTTCAAATTCCATGTTCTCATGCATTTCCATCATAATGGATGTCGTTTTGACAGATATCTCGCAACGGAGACATTCTACAAGGCGCTCGAGTGGCACTCACGCGTGCTACATCATGGAGGAACCAACCTTTTCAGGGGAAATGCTTAGAAACTTTGTGAATAAACACATTCCTCACCTTGGTTGGCACAACCTTTGGATAAGCGATGCGTTTAGGGAAATGTTCGTAAAGTTTCGATGGAAATAACCCCACAACAAGTTAATCTGGTCTGTTGAGGGCCCATCTACACCGAGCACGTCAGGTATAGGAACTAATTTGTGGTAGCGTGGCAGGGGAAGAACAACATTGGACGGGTAAAAAGCTCTCTTCAACTTCCATGTTGTCATGCATTTCCATCATAATGGGTGTCGTTTTGACAGATATCTCGCAACGGAGACATTCTACAACGCCCTCGAGTGGTACTCATGCGTGCTACGTCCTGGAGCAAGCAACCTTTTCAGCGGAAATGTTTAGAAACTTTGTGAATAAACACATTCCTCACCTTGTTTGGCACAAGCTTTGGATAAGCGATGCGTTTAGGACAACGTCCTTAAAGTTTTGATGGAAATAAACCCACAACAAGTTAATCTGGTCTGTTGAGGGCCCTTCTACACCGAGCACGTCAGGTTTAGGAACTAATTTGTGGTAGCGTGGCAGGGAAAGAATGACATTGGACGGGTAAATAGCTCTCTTCAAATTCCATGTTGTCATGCATTTTCATCATAATGGATGTCGTTTTGACTGATATCTCGCGAGGGAGACATTCTACAAGGCCCTCGAGTAGAACTCATGCGTGCTACGTCATGGAGCAAGCAATCTTTTCTGGGGAAAAGTTTAGAAACTTTGTGAATAAACACATTCCTCACTTTGTTTGGCACAAGCTTTGGGTAAGCGATGCGTTTAGGGCAACGTCCTTAAAGTGTCGATGGAAATAAACCCACAACAAGTTAATCTGGTCCGTTGAGGGCCCTTCTACACCGAGCACGTCAGGTTTATGAACCAATTTTTGGTAGCGTGGCAGGGAAAGAATGACATTGGACGGGCTAAATAGCTCTCTTCAAATTCCATGTTGTCATGCATTTTCATCATAATGGATGTCGTTTTGACTGATATCTCACAACGGAAATATTCTACAAGGCCCTCGAGTGGCCCTCATGCGTGCTACATCATGGAGCAAGCAACCTTTTCAGGGGAAAAGTTTAGAAACTTTCTGAATAAACACATTCCTTACCTTGCTTGGCAAAACCTTTGGATAAGCGATGCGTTTAGGGCAATGTCCTTAAAGTATCGATGGAAATAACCCCACAACAAGTTAATCTGGTCCGTTGAGGGCCCTTCTACACTGAGCACGTCAGGGTTAGGAATTAATTTGTGGTAGCGTGGCAGGGAAAGAACGACATTGGACGGGCTAAAAAACTTTCTTCAAATTCCATGTTGTTATGCATTTCCATCATAATGGATGTCGTTTTGACTAATATCTCGCAACAGAGACATTCTACAAGGCCCTGGAGTGGCACTCATGGGTGCTACGTCATGGAGCAAGCAACCTTTTCAGGGGAAATGTTTAGAAACTTTGTGAATAAACACATTCCTCACCTTGTTTGGCACAACCTTTGGATAAGCGATGCGTTTAGGGCAATGTCCTTAAAGTTTCGATGGATATAATCCCACAACAACTAATCTGGTCCGTTGAGGGTCCTTCTACACCGAGCACGTCAAGTTTAGGAACTAATTTGTGGTAGCGAGGAAGGGAAAGAACGACATTGGACGGGCTAAAAAACTCTCTTCAAATTCCGTGTTGTCATGCATTTCCATCATAATGGATGTCGTTTTGACTGATATCTCGCAACGGAGACATTCTACAAGGCCCTGGAGTGGCACTCAAGCGTGCTACATCATGGAGCAAGCAACCTTTTCAGGGGAAATGGTTAGAAACTTTGTGAAAAAACACATTCCCCACCTTGTTTTGCACAACCTTTGGATAAGCGACGCGTTTAGGGCAATGTCCTTTAAGTTTCGATGGATATAACCCCACAACAAGTTAATCTGGTCCGTCGAGGGCCCTTCTACATCGAGCACGTCAGGTTTAGGAACTAATTCGTGGTAGCATGGCAGGGAAAGAACGACATTGGACGGGCTAAAAAACTCTCTTCAAATTCCATGTTGTCATGCATTTCCATCATAATGGATATCGTTTTGACAGATATCTCGCAACGGAGACATTCTAAAATGCCCTCGAGTGGCACTCATGCATGCTACGTCCTGGAGCAAGCAACCTTTTCAGGGAAAATGTTTAGAAACTTTGTGAATAAACACATTCCTCACCTTGTTTGGCACAACCTTTGGATAAGCGATGCGTTTAGGGTAACGTCCTTAAAGTTTCGATCGAAATAAACCCACAACAAGATAATCTGGTCCATTGGGGGCCCTTCTACACTGAGCACGTCAGGTTTAGGAACTAATTTGTGGTAGCGTAGCAGGGAAAGAATGATATTGGACGGGCTAAAAAACTCTCTTCAAATTCCAAGTTGTCATGCATTTCCATCATAATGAATGTCGTTTTGACAGATACCTCGCAACGGAGACATTCTACAAGGCCCTGGAGTGGCACTCAAGCGTGCTACATCATGGAGCAAGCAACCTTTTTAGGGGAAATGGTTAGAAACTTTGTGAAAAAACACATTCCTCACCTTGTTTTGCACAACCTTTGGATAAGCGATGCGTTTAGGGCAATGTCCTTAAAGTTTCGATGGATATAACCCCACAACAATTTAATCTGGTCCGTCGAGGGCCCTTCTACATCGAGCACGTCAGGTTTAGGAACTAATTCGTGGTAGCATGGCAGGGAAGGAACGACATTGGACGGGCTAAAAAACTCTCTTCAAATTCCATGTTGTCATGCATTTCCATCATAATGGATATCGTTTTGACAGATATCTCGCAACGGAGACATTCTAAAATGCCCTCGAGTGGCACTCATGCATGCTACGTCCTGGAGCAAGCAACCTTTTCAGGGGAAATGTTTAGAAACTTTGTGAATAAACACATTCCTCACCTTGATTGGCACAACCTTTGGATAAGCGATGCGTTTAGGGCAACGTCCTTAAAGTTTCGATGGAAATAAACCCACAACAAGTTAATCTGGTCCATTGAGGGCCCTTCTACACTGAGCACGTCAGGTTTAGGAACTAATTTGTGGTAGCGTGGCAGGGAAAGAATGACATTGGACGGGCTAAAAAACTCTCGTCAAATTCCATTTTGTCATGCATTTCCATCATAATGGATGTCGTTTTGACTGATATCTCGCAACGGAGAAATTCTACAAGGCCCTGGAGTGGCACTCAAGCGTGCTACATCATGGAGCAAGCAACCTTTTCAGGGGAAATGGTTAGAAACTTTGTGAAAAAACACATTCTCACCTTGTTTGGCACAACCTTTGGATAAGCGATGCGTTTAGGGCAATGTCCTTAATGTTTCGATGGATATAACCCCACAAGAAATTAATATGGTCCGTCGAGGGCCCTTCTACACCGAGCACGTCAGGTTTAGGAACTAATTTGTGGTAGCATGGCAGGGAAAGAACGACATTGGACGGGCTAAAAAATTCTCTTCAAATTCCATGTTGTCATGCATTTCCATCATAATGGATGTCGTTTTGACTGATATCTCGCAACGGAGACATTCTACAAGGCCGTGGAGTGGCACTCAAGCGTGCTACATCAAGGAGCAAGCAACCTTTTCGGGGGAAATGGTTAGAAACTTTGTGAAAAAACACATTCCTCACCTTGTTTGGCACAACCTTTGGATAAGCGATGCGTTTAGGGCAATGTCCTTAAAGTTTCGATGGATATATCCCCACAACAAGTTAATCTGGTCCGTCAAGGACCCTTCTACACTGAGCACGTCAGGTTTAGGAACTAATTTGTGGTAGCGTGGCAGGGAAAGAATGACATTGGACGAGCTAAAAAACTCTCTTCAAATTCCATGTTGTCATGCATTTTCATCATAATGGATGTCGTTTTGACTGATATCTCGCAAGGGAGACATTCTACAAGGCCCTCGAGTGGCACTCATGCGTGCTACGTCATGGAGCAAGGAATCTTTTCAGGGGAAAAGTTTAGAAACTTTGTGAATAAACACATTCCTCACCTTGTTTGTCACAACCATTGGATAAGCGATGCGTTTAGGGCAATGTCCTTAAAGTTTCGATGGAAATAACCCCACAACAAGTTAATCTGGTCCGTTGAGGGCCCTTCTACACTGAGCACGTCAGGTTTAGGAAGTAATTTGTGGTAGCGTGGCAGGGAAAGAACGACATTGGACGGGCTAAAAAACTCTCTTCAAATTCCGTGTTGTCATGCACTTCCGTCATAATGGATGTCGTTTTGACTGATATCTCGCAACGAAGACATTCTACAAGGCCCTGGAGTGGCACTCAAGTGTGCTACGTCATGGAGCAAGAAACCTTTTCAAGGGAAATGTTTAGAAACTTTGTGAATAAACACATTCCTCACCTTGTTTGGCACAACCTTTGGATAAGCGATGCGTTTAGGGCAATGTCCTTAAAGTTTCGATGGATATATCCCCACAACAAGTTAATCAGGTCCGTCGAGGACCCTTCTACATTGAGCACGTCAGGTTTAGAAACTAATTTGTGCTAGCGTGGCAGGGAAAGAACGACATTGGACGGGCTAAAAAACTCTCTTCAAATTCCAAGTTGTCATGCATTTCCATCATAATGGATGTCGTTTTGAGAGATATCTCGCAATGGAGACATTCTTCAAGGCCCTCGAGTGGCACTCATGCATGCTACGTCATGGAGCATGCAACCTTTTCAGGGGAAAAGTTTAGAAACTAGGCGAATAAACACATTCCTCACCTTGTTTGGCACAACCTTTGGATAAGCGATGCGCTTTACCGCAATGTCCTTAATGTTTCGATGGAAATAACCCCACAACAAGTTAATCTGGTCCGTCGAGGGCCCTTCTACAGCGAGCACGTCAGGTTTAGGAACTAATTTGTGGTAGCGTGGCAGGGAAAGAACGACATTGGACGGGCTAAAAAACTCTCTTCAAATTCCATGTTGTCATGCATTTCCATCTAATGGATGTCGTTTTGACTGATATCTCGCAACGGAGACATTCTTCAACGCCCTCGAGTGGCACTCATGCGTGCTACGTCATGGAGCAAGCAACCTTTTCAGGGGAAAAGTTTAGAAACTTTGTGAATAAACACATTCCTCACCTTGTTTGGCACAACCTTTGGATAAGCGATGCGTTTAGGGCAATGTCCTTAAAGTTTTGACGGAAATAACCCCACAACAAGTTAATCTAGTCCGTTGAGGGCCCATGTACACTGAGCACGTCAGGTTTAGGAACTAATTTGTGGTAGCGTGGCAGGGAAAGAACGACATTGGACGGGCTAAAAAGCTCTCTTCAAATTCCATGTTGTCATGTATTTCCATCATAATGGATATCGTTTTGACTGATATCTCGGAACGAAGACATTCTACAAGGCCCTGGAGTGGCACTGAAGCATGCTACGTCATTGAGCAAGCAACCTTTTCGGGGGAAATGTTTAGAAACTTTCTGAATAAACACATTCCTCACCTTGTTTGGCACAACCTTTGGATAAGCGATGCGCTTTACCGCAATGTCCTTAAAGTTTCGATGGAAATAACACCACAACAAGTTAATCTGGTCCGTTGAGGGCCCTTCTACACAGAGCACGTCAGGTTTAGGAACTAATTTGTCATAGCGTGGCAGGGAAAGAACGACATTGGACGGCTAAAAAACTCGCTTCAAATTCCATGTTGTCATGCATTTCCATCATAATGGATGTCATTTTGACTGATATCTTGCAACGGAGACATTCTACAAGGACCTGGAGTGGCACTCATGCGTGCTACGTCATTGAGCAAGCAACCTTTTCAGGGGAAATGTTTAGAAACTTTGTGAATAAACACATTCCTCACCTTGTTTGGCACAACCTTTGGATAAGCGATGCGTTTAGGGCAATGTCCTTAAAGTTTCGATGGAAATAACCCCACAACAAGTTAATCTGGTCCGTTGAGGGCCCTTCTACTCCGAGCACGTCAGGTTTAGGAACTAATTTGTGGTAGCATGGCAGGGAAAGAACGACTTTGGACGGGCTAAAAAACCCTGTTCAAATTCCGTGTTGTCATGCATTTCCATCATAATGGATGTCGTTTTGACTGATATCTCGCAACGGAGACATTCTACAAGGCCCTGGAGTGGCACTCAAGCGTGCTACATCATGGAGCAAGCAACCTTTTCAGGGGAAATGGTTAGAAACTTTGTGAAAAAACACATTCCTCACCTTGTTTGGCACAACCTTTGGATAAGCGATGCGTTTAGGGCAATGTCCTTAATGTTTCGATGGATATAACCCAACAACAAGTTAATCTGGTCCGTCGAGGGCCCTTCTACATTGAGCACATGAGGTTTAGGAACTAATTTGTGGTAGCGTGGCAGGGAAAGAACGACATTGGACGGGCTAAAAAACTCTCTTCAAATTCCATGTTGTCATGCATTTCCATCATAATGGATGTCGTTTTGACAGATATCTCGCAACGGAGACATTCTAAAATGCCCTCGAGTGGCACTCATGCATGCTACGTCCTGGAGCAAGCAACCTTTTCAGGGGAAATGTTTAGAAACTTTGTGAATAAACACATTCCTCACCTTGATTGGCACAACCTTTGGATAAGCGATGCGTTTAGGGCAACGTCCTTAAAGTTTCGATGGAAATAAACCCACAACAAGTTAATCTGGTCCATTGAGGGCCCTTCTACACTGAGCACGTCAGGTTTAGGAACTAATTTGTTGTAGCGTGGCAGGGAAAGAATGACATTGGACGGGCTAAAAAACTCTCTTCAAATTCCATGTTGTCATGCATTTCCATCATAATGGATGTCGTTTTGACAGATATCTCGCAACGGAGACATTCTACAAGGCCCTCGAGTGGCACTCATGCATGCTACGATATGGAGCATGCAACCTTTTCAGGGGAAAAGCTTAGAAACTAGGCGAATAAACACATTCCTCACCTTGTTTGGCACAACCTTTGGATAAGCGATGCGTTTAGGGCAATGTCCTTAAAGTTTCGATGGAAATAAGCCCACAACAAGTTAATCTGGTCCGTTGAGGGCCCTTCTACACTGAGCACGTCAGGTTTAGGAACTAATTTGTGGTAGCGTGGCAGGGACAGAGTGACATTGGACGGGCTAAAAAACTCTTTTCAAATTCCATGTTGTCATGCATTTTCATCATAATGGATGTCGTTTTGACAGATATCTCGCAAGGGAGACATTCTACAAGGCCCTCGAGTGGCACTCATGCGTGCTACGTCATGGAGCAAGCAATCTTTTCAGGGGAAAAGTTTAGAAACTTTGTGAATAAACACATTCCTCACCTTGTTTGTCACAACCATTGGATATGCGAAGTGTTTAAGGCAATGTCCTTAAAGTTTCGATGGAAATAACCCCACAACAAGTTAATCTGGTCCGTTGACGGCCCTTCTACACTGAGCACGTCAGGTTTAGGAATTAATTTGTGGTAGCGTAGCAGGAAAAGAACGACATTGGACGGGCTAAAAAACTCAGTTCAAGTTCCGTGTTGTCATGCATTTCCGTCATAATGGATGTCGTTTTGACTGATATCTCGCAACGGAGACGTTCTACAAGACCCTCGAGTGGCACTCATGCATGCTACGTCATGGAGCACGCAACCTTTTCAGGGGAAAAGTTTAGAAACTTGGCGAATAAACTCATTCCTCACCTTGTTTGGCACAACCTGTGGATAAGCGATGCGCTTTACCGCAATGTCCTTAAAGTTTCGATGGAAATAACCCCACAACAAGTTAATCTGGTCCGTTGAGGGACCTTGTACACCGAGCACATCAGGTTTAGGAACTAATTTGTGGTAGCGTGGCAGGGAAAGAACGACATTGGACGGGCTAAAAAACTCTCTTCAAATTCCTTGTTGTCATGGATTTCCATCTAATAGATGTCGTTTTGACTGATATCTCGCAACGGAGACATTCTTCAACGCCCTCGAGTGGCACTCATGCGTGTTACGTCATGGAGCAAGCAACCTTTTCAGGGGAAAAGTTTAGAAACTTTGTGAATAAACACATTCCTCACCTTGTTTGGCACAACCTTTGGATAAGCGATGCGTTTAGGGCAATGTCCTTAAAGTTTTGACGGAAATAACCCCACAACAAGTTAATCTGGTCCGTTGAGGGCCCTTCTACACCGAGCACGTCAGGTTTAGAAACTACTTTGTGCTAGCGTGGAAGGAAACGAACGACATTGAACGGGCTAAAAAACACTCTTCAAATTCCATGCTGTCATGCATTTCCGTCATAACGGATGTCGTTTTGACTGATATCTCACAACGGAGATATTCTACAAGGCCCTGGAGTGGCACTCATCCATGCAACCTTTTCAGGGGAAAAGTTTAGAAACTAGGCGAACAAACACATTCCTCACCTTGTTTGGCACGACCTTTGGATAAGCGATGCGCTTTACCGCAATGTCCTTAAAGTTTCGATGGAAATAACCCCACAACAAGTTAATCTAGTCCGTTGAGGGCCCTTGTACACCGAGCACGTCAGGTTTAGGAACCTATTTGTGGTAGCGTGGCAGGGAAAGAACGACATTGGACGGGCTAAAAAGCTCTCTTCAAATTCCATGTTGTCATGTATTTCCATCATAATGGATGTCATTTTGACTGATATCTCACAACGGAGACATTCTACATGACCCTCGAGTGGCACTCATGCATGCTACGTCGGGGGGAAAAGCTTAGAAACTAGGCGAATAAACACATTCCTCACCTTGTTTGGCACAACCTTTGGATAAGCGACGCGCTTTACCGCAATGTCCTTAAAGTTTCGATGGAAATAACCCCACAACAAGTTAATCTGGTCCGTTGAGGGCCCTTCTACTCATGCGTGCTACGTCATGGAGCCAGCAACCCTTTCAGAGGAAATGTTTAGAAACTTTGCGAATAAACACAATCCTCACCTTGTTTGGCACAACCTTTGGATAAGCGATGCGTTTAGGGCAACGCCCTTAAAGTTTTGATGGAAATAACCCCACAACAAGTTAATCTGGTCGATTGAGGGCCCTTCTACACCGAGCACGTCAGGTTTGGGAACTATTTTGTGGTAGCGTGGCAGGGAAAGAACGACATTGGACGGGCTAAAAAACTCTCTTCAAATTCCATGTTGTCATGCATTTTCATCATAATGGATGCGTTTTGACTGATATCTCGCAAGGGAGACATTCTACACGGCCCTCGAGCGGCACTCATGCGTGCTATGTCATGGAGCAAGCAATCTTTTCAGGGGAAATGTTTAGAAACTTTGTGAATAAACACATTCCTCACCTCGTTTGTCACAACCTTTGGATAAGCGATGCGTTTAGGGCAATGTCCTTAAAGTTTCAATGGAAATAACCCCACAACAAGTTAATCTGCTTCGTTGAGGGCCCTTCTACACCGAGCACATCAGGTTTAGGAACTAATTTGTGGTAGCCTGGCAGGGAAAGAACGACATTGGACGGGCTAAAAAACTCTCTTCAAATTCCATGTTGTCATGCATTTTCATCATAATGGATGTCGTTTTGACTGATATCTCGCAAGCGAGACATTCTACAAGGCCCTCGAGTGGCACTCATGGGTGCTACGTCATGGAGCAAGCAATCTTTTCACGGGAAAAGTTTAGAAACTTTGTGAATAAACACATTCCTCACCTTGTTTGTCACAACATTTGGATAAGCGATGCGTTTTGGGCAATGTCCTTAAAGTTTCGATGAAAATAACCCCACAATAAGTTAATCTGGTCTGTTGAGGGTCCTTCTACACCGAGCACGTTAGGTTTAGGAACAAATTTGTGGTAACGTGGCAGGGAAAGAACGACATTGTACGTGCTAAAAAACTCTCTTCAAATTCCATGTTGTCATGCATTTCCATCATAGTGGATGTCGTTTTTACTGATATCTCGCAACGAAGATATTCTACAAGACCCTGGAGTGGCACTCATGCGTGCTACGTCATGGAGCAAGCAACCTTTTCAGAGGAAATGTTTAGAAACTTTGTGAGTACACACAATCCTCACCTTGTTTGGCGCAACCTTTAGATAAGCGATGCGTTTAGGGCAATGTCCTTAAAGTTTCGATGGATATAACCCCACAACAAGTTAATCTGGTCCGTTGAGGGCCCTTCTACACCGAGCACGTCAGGTTTAGGAACTAATTTGTGGTAGCGTGGCAGGGAAAGAACGACATTGGACGGGCTAAAAAACACTCTTCAAATTCCATGTTGTCATGCATTTCCATCGTAATGGATGTCGCTTTGACTGATATATCGCAACGGAGACATTCTACAAGGCCCTCGAGTGGCACTCATGCATGCTACGTCATGGAGCATGCAACCTTTTCAGGGGAAAAGTTTAGAAACTAGGCGAATAAACACATTCCTCACCTTGTTTGGCACAACCTTTGGATAAGTGATGCGTTTAGGGCAATGTCCTTAAAGTTTCGATGGAAATAACCCCACTACAAGTTAATCTGGTCCGTTGAGGTCCCTTGTACACCGAGCACGTCAGGTTTATGAACTAATTTGTGGTAGAGTTGCAGGGAAAGAACGACATTGGACGGGCTAAAAAACTCTCTTCAAATTCCATGTTGTTTTGACTGATATCTCGCAACGGAGACATTCTACAATGCCCTCGAGTGGCACTCATGCGTGCTACGTCATGGAGCAAGCAACCTTTTCAGGGGAAAAGTTTAGAAACTTTGCGAATAAACACATTCCTCACCTTGTTTGGCACGACCTTTGGATAAGCGATGCGTTTAGGGCAATGTCCTTAAAGTTTCGACGGAAATAACCCCACAACAAGTTAATCTGGTCCGTTGAGGGTCCTTCTACACTGGGCACGTTAGGTTTAGGAACTAATTTGTGGTAGCGTGGCAGGGAAAGAATGACATTGGACGGGCTAAAAAACTCTCTTCAAACTCAATGTTGTCATGCATTTCCATCATAATGGATGTCGTTTCGACAGATATCTCACAACGAAGACATTCTACAAGACCCTGGAGTGCCACTCATGCGTTCTACGTGATGGAGCAAGCAACCTTTTCAGAGGAAATGTTTAGAAACATTCCGAATAAACACATTCCTCACCTTGTTTGGCACAACCTTTGGATAAGCGATGCGTTTAGGGCAATGTCCTTAAAGTTTCAACGGATATAACCCCACAACAAGTTAATCTGGTCCATTGAGGGCCCTTCTACACCGAGCACGTCAGGTTTAGGAACTAATTTGTGGTAGCGTGGCAGGGAAAGAACGACATTGGACGGGCTAAAAAACTCTCTTCAAATTCCATGTTGTCTTGCATTTTCATCATAATGGATGTCGTTTTGACTGATGTCTCGCAAGCGAGACATTCTACAAGGCCCTCGAGTGGCACTCATGCGTGCTACGTCATGGAGCAAGCAATCTTTTCACGGGAAAAGTTTAGAAACTTTGTGAATAAACACATTCCTCACCTTGTTTGTCACAACATTTGGATAAGCGATGCGTTTTGGGCAATGTCCTTAAAGTTTCGATGAAAATAACCCCACAATAAGTTAATCTGGTCTGTTGAGGGTCCTTCTACACCGAGCACGTTAGGTTTAGGAACAAATTTGTGGTAGCATGGCAGGGAAAGAACGACATTGTACGTGCTAAAAAACTCTCTTCAAATTCCATGTTGTCATGCATTTCCATCATAGTGGATGTCGTTTTTACTGATATCTCGCAACGAAGACATTCTACAAGACCCTGGAGTGGCACTCATGCGTGCTACGTCATGGAGCAAGCAACCTTTTCAGAGGAAATGTTTAGAAACTTTGTGAGTACACACAATCCTCACCTTGTTTGGCACAACCTTTAGATAAGCGATGCGTTTAGGGCAATGTCCTTAAAGTTTCGATGGATATAACCCCACAACAAGTTAATCTGGTCCGTTGAGGACCCTTCTACACCGAGTACGTCAGGTTTAGGAACTAATTTGTGGTAGCGTGGCAGGGAAAGAACGACATTGGACGGGCTAAAAAACTCCCTTCAAATTCCATGTTGTCATGCATTTCCATCATAATGGATGTCGTTATGACTGATATCTCGCAAGCGAGACATTCTACAAGGCCCTCGAGTGGCACTCAAGGGTGCTACGTCATGGAGCAAGCAATCTTTTCAGGGGAAAAGTTTAGAAACTTTGTGAATAAACACATTCCTCACCTTGTTTGTCACAACATTTGGATAAGCGATGCGTTTAGGGCAAAGTCCTTAAAGTTTCGATGAAAATAACCCCACAATTAGTTAATCTGGTCTGTTGAGGGTGCTTCTACACCGAGCACGTCAGGTTTAGGAACAAATTTGTGGTAGCGCGGCAGGGAAAGAACGACATTGTACGTGCTAAAAAACTCTCTTCAAATTCCATGTTGTAATGCATTTCCATCATAGTGGATGTCGTTTTTACTGATATCTCGCAACGAAGACATTCTACAAGGCCCTCGAGTGGCACTCATGCATGCTACATCATGGAGCAAGCAACCCTTTCAGAGGAAATGTTTAGAAACTTTGCGAATAAACACAATCCTCACCTTGTTTGGCACAACCTTTGGATAAGCGATGCGTTTAGGGCAATGTCCTTAAAGTTTAGACGGAAATAACCCCACAACAAGTTAATCTGGTCCGTTGTGGGCCCTTCTAGACCGAGCACGTCAGGTTTAGGATCTAATTTGTGTTAGCGTGGCAGGGAAAGAACGACATTGGACGAGCTAAAAAACTCTCTTCAAATTCCACGTTGTCATGTATTTCCATCATAATGGATGTCGTTTCGACTGATATCTCGCAACGAAGAAATTCTACAAGACCCTGGAGTGGCACTCATGCGTGCTACGTCATGGAGCAAGCAACCTTTTCAGAGGAAATGTTTAGAAACTTTGTGAGTACACACAATCCTCAGCTTGTTTGGCACAACCTTTAGATAAGCGATGCGTTTAGGGCAATGTCCTTAAAGTTTCGATGGATATAACCCCACAACATGTTAATCTGGTCTGTTGAGGACCCTTCTACACCGAGCACGTCAGGTTTAGGAACTAATTTGTGGTAGCGTGGCAGGGAAAGAACGACATTGGACGGGCTAAAAAACTCCCTTCAAATTCCATGTTGTCATGCATTTCCATCATAATGGATGTTGTTTTCACTGGTATCGTGCAACGGAGACGTTCTACAATGCCCTCGAGTGGCACACATGCGTGCTACGTCATGGAGCAAGCAACCTTTTCAGGGGAAAAGTTTAGAAACTTTGCAAATACACACATTCCTCACCTTGTTTGGCACAACCTTTGGAAAAGCGATGCGTTTAGGGCAATGTCCTTAAAGTTTCAACGGAAATAACCCCACAACAAGTTAATCTGGTCCATTGAGGGCCCTTCTAGACCGAGCATGTCAGGTTTAGGATCTAATTTGTGGTAGCGTGGCAGGGAAAGAACGACATTGGACGAGCTAAAAAACTCTCTTCAAATTCCACGTTGTCATGTATTTCCATCATAATGGATGTCGTTTCGACTGATATCTCGCAACGAAGACATTCTACAAGACCCTGGAGTGGCACTCATGTGTGCTACGTCATGGAGCAAGCAACCTTTTCAGAGGACATGTTTAGAAACTTCGTGAGTACACACAATCCTCACCTTGTTTGGCACAACCTTTAGATAAGCGATGCGTTTAGGGCAATGTCCTTAAAGTTTCGATGGATATAACCCCACAACATGTTAATCTGGTCCGTTGAGGACCCTTCTACACCGAGCACGTCAGGTTTAGGAACTAATTTGTGGTAGCGTGGCAGGGAAAGAACGACATTGGACGGGCTAAAAAACTCCCTTCAAATTCCATGTTGTCATGCATTTCCATCATAATGGATGTTGTTTTGACTGATATCTCACAATGGAGACATTCTACAATGCCCTCGAGTGGCACTCATGCGTGCTATGTCATGGAGCAAGCAACCTTTTCAGGGGAAAAGTTTAGAAACTTTGCGAATAAACACATTCCTCACCTTGTTTGGCACAACCTTTGGATAAGCGATGCGTTTAGGGCAATGTCCTTAAAGTTTCGACGGAAATAACCCCACAACAAGCTAATCTGGTCCGTTCAGGGCCCTTCTACACGGAACACGTCAGGTTTAGGAACTAATTTGTGGTAGCGTGGCAGGAAAAGAACGACATTGGACGGGCTAAAACACTCTCCTCAAATTCCATGTTGTCATGCATTTCCATCATAATGGATATTGTTTCGACTGATATCTCGCAACGAAGACATTCTACAATGCCCTCGAGTGGCACTGATGCGTGCTACGTCATGGAGCAAGCAACCTCTTCAGGCGAAAAGTTTAGAAACTTTGTGAATAAACACATTCCTCACCTTGTTTGGCACAACTTTTGGATAAGCGATGCGTTTAGGGCAATGTCCTTAATGTTTCGATGGAAATAACCCCACAACAAGTTAATCTGGTCCGTTGAGGGCCCTTCTACACCGAGCACGTCAGGTTTAGGAACTAATTTCTGGTAGCATGGCAGGGAAAGAACGATATTGGACGGGCTAAAAAACTCTCTTCAAATTCCGTGTTGTCATGCATTTCCATCATAATGGATATCGTTTCGACTGATATCTCGCAACGAAGACATTCTATAAGACCCTGGAGTGGCACTCATGCGTGCTACGTCATGGAGCAAGGAACCTTTTCAGAGGAAATGTTTAGAAACTTTGTGAATACACACAATCCTCACCTTGTTTGGCACAACCTTTGGATAAGCGATGCGTTTAGGGCAAAGTCCTTAAAGTTTCAATGGATATAACCCCACAACAAGTTAATCTGGTCCGTTGAGGGCCCTTCTACACCGAGCACATTAGGTTTAGGAACTAATTTGTGCTAGCGTGGTAGGGAAAGAACGACATTGGTCGGGCTAAAAAACTCTCTTCAAATTCCATGTTGTCATGCATTTCCATCATAATGGATGTTGTTTTGACTGGTATCACGCAACGGAGACGTTCTACAATGCCCTGGAGTGGCACACATGTGCGCTACGTCATGGAGCAAGCAACCTTTTTAGGGGAAAAGTTTAGAAACTTTGCGAATAAACACATTCCTCATCTTGTTTGGCACAACCTTTGGATAAGCGATGCGTTTAGGGCAATGTCCTTAAAGTTTCAATGGGTATAACCCCACAACAAGTTAATCTGGTCCGTTGAGGGCCCTTCTACACCAAGCACGTCAGGTTCAGGAACTAATTTGTGGAAGCGTGGCAGGGAAAGAACGACATTGGACGGGCTAAAAAACTCTCTTCAAATTCCACGTTGTCATGCATTTCCATCATAATGGATGTTGTTTTGACTGGTATCGTGCAACGGAGACGTTCTACAATGCCCTCGAGTGGCACACATGCGTGCTATGTCATGGAGCAAGCAACCTTTTCAGGGGAAAAGATTAGAAACTTTGCGAATACACACATTCCTCACTTTGTTTGGCACAACCTTTGGATAAGCGATGCGTTTAGGGCAATGTCCTTAAAGTTTCGATGGAAATAACCCCACAACAAGTTAATCTGGTCCATTGAGGGCCCTTCTAGACCGAGCACGTCAGGTTTAGGATCTAATTTGTGGTAGCGTGGCAGGGAAAGAACGACATTGGACGAGCTAAAAAACTCTCTTCAAATTCCACGTTGTCATGCATTTCCATCATAATGGATGTTGTTTTGACTGGTATCACGCAACGGAGACATTCTACAATGCCCTGGAGTGGCACACATGCGCGCTACGTCATGGAGCAAGCAACCTTTTCAGGGGAAAAGTTTAGAAACTTTGCGAATAAACACATTCCTCATCTTGTTTGGCACAACCTTTGGATAAGCGATGCGTTTAGGGCAATGTCCTTAAAGTTTCGATGGATATAACCCCACAACAAGTTAATCTGGTCCGTTGAGGGTCCTTCTACACCGAGCACGTCAGGTTTAGGAACTAATTTGTGGTAGCGTGGCAGGGAAAGAACGACATTGGACGGGCTAAAAAACTCTCTTCAAATTCCATGTTGTCATGCATTTCCATCATAATGGATGTTGTTTTGACTGGTATCGTGCAACGGAGACGTTCTACAATGCCCTCGAGTGGCACACATGCGTGCTACGACATGGAGCAAGCAACCTTTTCAGGGGAAAAGTTTAAAAACTTTGCGAATACACACATTCCTCACTTTGTTTGGCACAACCTTTGGATAAGCGATGCGTTTCGGGCAATGTCCTTAAAGTTTCGATGGATATAACCCCACAACAAGTTAATCTGGTCCGTTGAGGGCCCTTCTACACTGAGCACGTCAGGTTTAGGAACTAATTTGTGGTAGCGTGGCAGGGAAAGAACGACATTGGACGGGCTAAAAAACACTCTTCAAATTCCATGTTGTCATGCATTTCCAGCATAATCGATGTCGTTTCGACTGATATCTCACAACGAAGACATTCTACAAGACCCTGGAGTGGCACTCATGCGTTCTACGTCATGGAGCAAGCAACCTTTTCAGAGGAAATGTTTAGAAACTTTGTGAATACACACAATCCTCACCTTGTTTGGCACAATCTTTGGATAAGCGATGCATTTAGGGCAATGTCCTTAAAGTTTCGATGGATATAACCCCACAACAAGTTAATCTGGTCCGTTGAGGGCCCTTCTACACCGAGCACGTCAGGTTTAGGAACTAATTTGTGGTAGCGTGGCAGGGAAAGAACGACATTGCACGGGCTAAAAAACTCTCTTCAAATTCCATGTTGTCATGCATTTCCATCATAATGGATGTTGTTTTGACTGGTATCGTGCAACGGAGACGTTCTACAATGCCCTCGAGTGGCACACATGCGTGCTACGTCATGGAGCAAGCAACCTTTTCAGGGGAAAAGTTTAGAAACTTTGCGAATAAACACATTCCTCACCTTGTTTGGCACAACCTTTGGATAAGCGATGCGTTTAGGGCAATGTCCTTAAAGTTTCGATGGATATAACCCCACAACAAGTTAATCCTGTCCGTTGAGGTCCCTTCAACACTGAGCACGTCAGGTTTAGGAACTAATTTGTGGTAGCGTGGCAGGGAAAGAACGACATAGGACGGGCTAAAAAACTCTCTTCAAATTCCATGTTGTCATGCATTTCCATCATAACGGATATCGTTTCGACTGATATCTCGCAACGAAGACATTCTACAAGACCCTGGAGTGGCACTCATGTGTTCTACGTCATGGAGCAAGCAACCTTTTCAGAGGAAATGTTAAGAAACTTTGTGAATACACACAATCCTCACCTTGTTTGGCACAACCTTTGGATAGGCGATGCGTTTAGGGCAATGTTCTTAAAGTTTCGATGGATATAACCCCCCAACAAGTTAATCTGGTCCGTTGAGGGCCGTTCTACACCGAGCACGTCAGGTTTAGGAACTAATTTGTGGTAGCGTGGCAGGGAAAGAACGACATTGGATAGGCTAAAAAACACTCTTCAAATTCCATGTTGTCATGCATTTCCAACATAATGGATGTCGTTTCGACTGATATCTTGCAACGAGGACATTCTACAAGACCCTGGAGTGGCACTCATGCGTTCTACGTCATGGAGCAAGCAACCTTTTTAGGGCAAATGTTTAGAAACTTTGTGAATAAACACAATCCTCACCTTGTTTGGCACAACCTTTGGATAGGCGATGCGTTTAGGGCAATGTCCTTAAAGTTTCGATGGATATAACCCCACAACAAGTTAATCTGGTCCGTTGGGGACGCTTCTACACCAAGTACGTCAGGTTTAGGAACTAATTTGTGGTAGCGTGGCAGGGAAAGAACGACATTGGACGGGCTAAAAAACTCTCTTCAAATTCCATGTTGTCATGCATTTCCATCATAATGGATGTCGTTTCGACTGATATCTCGCAACGAAGACATTCTACAAGACCCTGGAGTGGCACTCATGCGTGCTACGTCATGGAGCAAGCAACCTTTTCAGGGGAAAAGTTTAGAAACTTTGCGAATAAACACATTCCTCACCTTGTTTGGCACAACCTTTGGATAAGCGATGCCTTTGGGGCAATGTCCTTAAAGTTTCGACGGAAATAACCCCACAACAAGTTAATCTGGTCCGTTGGGGGCCCTTCTACACCGAGCACGTCAGGTTTAGGAACTAATTTGTGGTAGCGTGGCAGGGAAAGAACGACCTTGGACGGGCTAAAATCTCTCTTCAAATTCCATGTTGTCATGCATTTCCATCATAATGGATATCGTTTCGACTGATATCTCGCAACGAAGACATTCTACAAGACCCTGGAGTGGCACTCATGCGTGCTACGTCATGCAGCAAGCAACCTTTTCACAGGAAATGTTTAGAAACTTTGTGAATACACACAATCCTCACCTTGTTTGGCACAACCTTTGGATAAGCGATGTGTTTAGGGCAATGTCCTTAAAGTTTCGATGGATATAACCCCACAACAAGATAATCTGGTCCGTTGAGGGCCGTTCTACACCGAGCACGTCAGGTTTAGGAACTAATTTGTGGTAGCGTGGTAGGGAAAGAACGACATTGGACAGGCTAAAAAACACTCTTCAAATTCCATGTTGTCATGCATTTCCAACATAATGGATGTCGTTTCGACTGATATCTCGCAACGGGGACATTCGACAAGACCCTGGAGTGGCAGTCATGCGTTCTACGTCATGGAGCAAGCAACCTTTTCAGAGCAAAAGTTTAGAAACTTTGTGAATAAACACATTCCTCACCTTGTTTGGCACAACCTTTGGATAAGCGATGCGTTTAGGGCAACGTCCTTAAAGTTTCAATGGAAATAAACCCACAAAAAGTTAATCTGGTCCGTTGAGGGCCCTTCTACACCGAGCACGTCAGGTTTAGGAACTAATTTGTGGTAGCGTGGCAGGGAAAGAACGACATTGGACGGGATAAAAAGCTCTCTTCAAATTCCATGTTGTCATGCATTTCCGTCATAATGGATGTCGTTTTGACTGATATCTCGCAACGGAGACATTCTACAAGGCCCTCGAGTGACACTGATGTGTGCTACGTCATGGTGCAAGCAACCTTTTCAGGGTAAAAGTTTAGAAACTTTGTAAATAAACACAATCCTCACCTTGTTTGGCACAACCTTTGGATAAGCGATGCGTTTAGGGCAATGTCCTTAATGTTTCGATGGATATAACCCCACAACAAGTTAATCCGGTCCGTTGAGGGCCCTTCTACACCGAGCACGTCAGGTTTAGGAACTAATTTGTGGTAGCGTGGCAGGGAAAGAACGACATTGGACGGGCTAAAAAACTCTCTTCAAATTCCATGTTGTCATGCATTTCCATCATAATGGATGTCGTTTCGACTGATATCTCGCAACGAAGACATTCTACAAGACCCTGGAGTGGCACTTATGCGAGCTACGTCATGGAGCAAGCAACCTTTTCAGGGGAAATGTTTAGAAACTTTGTGAATACACACAATCCTCACCTTGTTTGGCACAACCTTTGGATAAGCGATGCGTTTAGGGCAATGTCCTTAAAGTTTCGATGGATATAACCCCACAACAAGTTAATCTGGTCCGTTGAGGGCCCTTCTACACTGAGCACGTCAGGTTTAGGAACTAATTTGTGGTAGCGTGGCAGGGAAAGAACGACATTGGACGAGCTAAAAAACTCTCTTCAAATTCCATGTTGTCATGCATTTCCATCATAATGGATGTTGTTTTGACTGATATCTCGCAACGGAGACATTCTACAATGCCCTCGAGTGGCACTCATGCATGCTACATCATGGAGCAAGCAAGCTTTTCAGGGGAAAGTTTAGAAACTTTGCGAATAAACACATTCCTCACCTTGTTTGGCACAACCTTTGGATAAGCGATGCGTTTAGGGCAATGTCCTTAAATTTTCGACGAAAATAACCCCACAACAAGTTAATCTGGTCCGTTGAGGGCCTTTCTACACCGAGCACGTCAGGTTTAGGAACTAATTTTTTGGTCGCGTGGCAGGGAAAGAACGACATTCGACGGGCTAAAAAGGTCTCTTCAAATTCCATGTTATGCATTTCCATCATAATGGATATCGTTTCGACTGATATCTCGTAACGAAGACATTCTACAAGACCCAGGAGTGGCACTCATGCATGCTACGTCATGGAGCAAGCAGCCTTTTCAGAGGAAATGTTTAGAAACTTTGTGAATACACACAATCCTCACCATGTTTGGCACAACCTTTGGATAAGCGATGCATTTAGGGCAATGTCCTTAAAGTTTCGATGGATATAACCCCACAATAAGTTAATATGGTCCGTTGAGGGCCCTTCTACATGGAGCATGTCAGGTTTAGGAACTAATTTGTGGTAGCGTGGTAGAGAAAGAACGACATTGAACGGGCTAAAAAACTCTCTTCAAATTCCATGTTGTCATGCATTTCCATCATAATGGATGTCGTTTTGACTGATATCTCGCAACGGAGACATTCTACAAGGCCCTCGAGTGACACTGATGTGTGCTACGTCATGGAGCAAGCAACCTTTTCAGGGGAAAAGTTGAGAAACTTTGTGAATAAACACAATCGTCACCTTGTTTGGCACAACCTTTGGATAAGCGATGCGTTTAGGGCAATGTCCTTAAAGTTTCGAGGGAAATAACCCCACAACAAGTTAATCTGGTCCGTCGAGGGTCCTTCGAGCATGTCAGGTTTAGGAACTAATTCGTGGTAGCAAGGCAGGGAAAGAACGACATTGGACGGGCTAAAAAACTCTCTTCAAATTCCATGTTGTCATGCATTTCCGTCATAATGGATGTCGTTTTGACTGATATCTCGCAACAGAGACATTCTACAAGGCCCTCGAGTGACACTGATGTGTGCTACGTCATGGAGCAAGCAACCTTTTCAGGGGAAAAGTTTAGAAACTTTGTGAATAAACACAATCCTCACCTTGTTTGGCACAACCTTTGTATAAGCGATGCGTTTAGGGCAATGTCCTTAAAGTTTCGAGGGAAATAACCCCACAACAAGTTAATCTGGTCCGTTGATGGCCCTTCTACACCGAGCACGTTAGGTTTAGGAACTAATTTTTTGGTAGCATGGCAGGGAAAGAACGACATTCGACGGGCTAAAAAACTCTCTTCAAATTCCATGTTATGCATTTCCATCATAATGGATATCGTTTCGACTGATATCTCGTAACGAAGACATTCCACAAGACCCAGGAGTGGCACTCATGCGTGCTACGTCATGGAGCAAGCAACCTTTTCAAAGGAAATGTTTAGAAACTTTGTGAATACACACAATCCTCACCTTGTTTGGCACAACCTTTGGATAAGCGATGCATTTAGGGCAATGTCCATAAAGTTTCGATGGATATAACCCCACAATAAGTTAATATGGTCCGTTGAGGGCCCTTCTACATGGAGCACGTCAGGTTTAGGAACTAATTTGTGGTAGCGTGGCAGGGAAAGAATGACATTGGACGGGCTAAAAAACTCTCTTCAAATTCCATGTTGTCATGCATTTCCATCATAATGGATGTTGTTTTGACTGATATCTCACAACGGAGACATTCTACAATGCCCTCGAGTGGCACTCATGCGTGCTACGTCATGGAGCAAGCAACCTTTTCAGAGGAAATGTTTAGAAACATTCCGAATAAACACATTCCTCACCTTGTTTGGCACAACCTTTGGATAAGCGATGCGTTTAGGGCAATGTCCTTAAAGTTTCGACGGAAATAACCCCACAGCAAGTAAATCTGGTCCGTTGAGGGCCCTTCTACACCGAGCACGTCAGGTTTAGGAACTAATTTGTGGTAGCGTGGCAGGGAAAGAACGACATTGGACGGGCTAAAAAACACTCTTCAAATTCCATGTTGTCATGCATTTCCATCATAATGGATGTCGTTTCGACTGATATCTCGCAACGAAGACATTCTACAAGACCCTGGAGTGGTACTCATGCGTGCTACGTCATGGAGCAAGCAACCTTTTCAGGGGAAAAGTTTAGAAACTTTGCGAATAAACACATTCCTCACCTTGTTTGGCACAACCTTTGGATAAGCGATGAGTTTAGGGCAATGTCCTTAAAGTTTGGACGGAAATAACCCCACAACAAGTTAATCTGGTCCGTTGAGGGCCCTTCTACACAGAGCACGTCAGGTTTAGGAACTAATTTGTGGTAGCGTGGCAGGGAAGGAACGACATTGGACGGGCTAAAAAACTCTCTTCAAATTCCATGTTGTCATGCATTTCCATGATAATGGATATCGTTTCGACTGATATCTCGCAACGAAGACATTCTACAAGACCCTAGAGTGGCACTCATGCGTGCTACATCATGGAGCATGCAACCTTTTCAGAGGAAATGTTTAGAAACTTTGTGTATACACACAATCCTCACCTTGTTTGGCACACCCTTTGGATAAGCGATGCGTTTAGGGCAATATCCTTAAAGTTTCAATGGATATAACCCCACAACAAGTTAATCTGGTCCGTTGAGGGCCCTTCTACACCGAGCACATCAGGTTTAGGAACTAATTTGTGGTAGCGTGGCAGGGAAAGAATGACATTGGACGGGCTAAAAAAATCTCTTCAAATTCAATGTTGTCATGCATTTCCATCATAATGGATGTTGTTTTGACTGATATCTCGCAACGGAGACATTGTACAATGCCCTCGAGTGGCACTCATGCATGCTACGTCATGGAGCAAGCAACCTTTTCAGGGGAAATGTTTAGAAACTTGGTGAATAGACATAATCCTCACCTTGTTTGGCACAACCTTTGGATAAGCAATGCGTTTAGGGCAATGTCCTTAAAGTTTCGACGGAAATAACCCCACAACAAGTTAATCTGGTCCGTTGAGGGCCCTTCTACACCGAGCACGTCAGGTTTAGGAACTAATTTGTGGTAGCGTGGCACGGAAACAACGACATTGGACGGGCTAAAAAACTCTCTTCAAATTCCAAGTTGTCATGCATTTTCATCATAATGGATATCGTTTTGACTGATATTTCGCAACAAAGACATTCTACATGGCCCTGGAGTGGCACTCATGCGTGCTACGTCATTGAGCAAGCAACATTTTCTGGGGAAATGTTTAGAAACTTTGTGAATAAACACATTCCTCACCTTGTTTGGCACAACCTTGGGATAAGCGTTGCGTTTAGGGCAATGTCCGTAAAGTTTCGATGGAAATAACCCTACAACAAGTTAATCCGGTCTGTTGAGGGCCCTTCTACACCGAGCACGTCAGGTTTAGGAACTAATTTGTGGTAGCGTGGCAGGGAAAGAACCACATTGGACGGGCTAAAAAACTCTCTTCAAATTCCTTGTTGTCATGCATTTCTATCATAATGGATATCATGTTGATCGATATCTCACAACGAAGACATTCTACAAGGCCCTGGAGTGGCACTCATGCGTGCTACGTCATTGAGCAGGCAACATTTTCTGGGGAAATGTTTAGAAACTTTGTGAATAAACACATTCCTCACCTTGTTTGGCACAACCTTGGGATAAGCGATGCGTTTAGGGCAATGTCCTTAAAGTTTTGATGGATATAACCCCACAACAAGTTAATCTGGTCCATTGAGGGCCCTTCTACACCGAGCACATCAGGTTTAGGAGCTAATTTGTGGTAGCGTGGCAGGGAAAGAACGACATTGGACGGGCTAAAAAACTATCTTCAAATTCGATGTTGTCATGCATTTCCATCATAATGGATATCGTTTTGACTGATATCTCGCAACGAAGACATTCTACATGGCCCTGGAGTGGGACTCATGCGTGCTACATCATTGAGCAAGCAACATTTTCTGGGGAAATGTTTAGAAACTTTGTGAATAAACTGATTCCTCACCATGTTTGGCACAACCTTGGGATAAGCGTTGCGTTTAGGGCAATGTCCTTGAAGTTTCGATGGAAATAACCCTACAACAAGTTAATCTGGTCTGTTGAGGGTCTTTCTACACCGAGCACGTCAGGTTTAGGAACTAATTTATGGTAGCGTGGCAGGGAAAGAACGACATTGGACGGGCTAAAAAACTCGCTTCAAATTCCATGTTGTCATGCATTTCCATCATAATGGATGTTGTTTTGACTGATATCTCGCAGCGGACACATTCTACAATGCCCTCGAGTGGCACTCATGCGTGCTACGTGATGGAGCAAGCAACCTATTCAGGGGAAAAGTTTAGAAACTTTGCGAATAAACACATTCCTCACCTTGTTTGGCACAACCTTTGGATAAGCGATGAGTTTAGGGCAATGTCCTTAAAGTTTTGACGGAAATAACCCCACAACAAGTTAATCTGGTCCGTTGAGGGCCCTTCTACACAGAGCACGTCAGGTTTAGGAACTAATTTGTGGTAGCATGGCAAGGAAGGAACGACATTGGACGGGCTAAAAAACTCTCTTCAAATTCCATGTTGTCATGCATTTCGATGATAATGGATATCGTTTCGACTGATATCTCGCAACGAAGACATTCTACAAGACCCTAGAGTGGCACTCATGCGTGCTACATCATGGAGCATGCAACCTTTTCAGAGGAAATGTTTAGAAACTTTGTGAATACACACAATCCTCACCTTTTTTGGCACAAACTTTGGATAAGCGATGCGTTTAGGGCAATATCCTTAAAGTTTCAATGGATATAACCCCACAACAAGTTAATCTGGTCCGTTGAGGGCCCTTCTACACCGAGCACGTCAGGTTTAGGAACTAATTTGTGGTAGCGTGGCAGGGAAAGAACGACATTGGATGGGCTAAAAAAATCTCTTCAAATTCAATGTTGTCATGCATTTCCATCATAATGGATGTTGTTTTGACTGATATCTCGCAACGGAGACATTGTACAATGCCCTCGAGTGGCACTCATGCATGCTACGTCATGGAGCAAGCAACCTTTTCAGGGGAAATGTTTAAAAACTTGGTGAATACACATAATCCTCACCTTGTTTGGCACAACCTTTGGATAAGCAATGCGTTTAGGGCAATGTCCTTAAAGTTTCGACGGAAATAACCCCACAACAAGTTAATCTGGTCCGTTGAGGGCCCTTCTACACCGAGCACGTCAGGTTTAGGAACTAATTTGTGGTAGCGTGGCAGGGAAACAACGACATTCGACGGGCTAATAAACTCTCTTCAAATTCCATGTTGTCATGCATTTCCATCATAATGGATATCGTTTTGACTGATATCTCGCAACGAAGACATTCTACATGGCCCTGGAGTGCCACTCATGCGTGCTACGTCATTGAGCAAGCAACATTTTCTGGGGAAATGTTTAGAAACTTTGTGAATAAACAGATTCCTCACCTTGTTTGGCACAACCTTGGGATAAGCGTTGCATTTAGGGCAATGTCCTTGTAGTTTCGATGGAAATAACCCTACAACAAGTTAATCTGGTCTGTTGAGGGCCTTTCTACACCGAGCACATCAGGTTTAGGAACTAATTTATGGTAGCGTGGCAGGGAAAGAACGACATTGGACGGGCTAAAAAACACGCTTCAAATTCCATGTTGTCATGCATTTCCATCATAATGGATGTTGTTTTGACTGATATCTTGCAGCGGACACATTCTACAATGCCCTCGAGTGGCACTCATGCGTGCTACGTCATGGAGCGAGCAACCTTTTCAGGGGAAATGTTTAGAAACTTGGTGAATACACATAATCCTCACCATGTTTGGCACAACCTTTGGATAAGCAATGCGTGTAGGGCAATGTCCTTAAAGTTTCGACGGAAATAACCCCACAAGAAGTTAATCTGGTCCGTTGAGGGCCCTTCTACACCGAGCACGTCAGGTTTAGGAACTAATTTGTGGTAGCGTGGCAGGGAAACAACGACATTGGACGGGCTAAAAAACTCTCTTCAAATTCCATGTTGTCATGCATTTCCATCATAATGGATGTTGTTTGACTGATATCTCGCAACGGAGACATTCTACAATGCCCTCAAGTGGCACTCATGCATGCTACGTCATGGAGCAAGCAACCTTTTCAGGGGAAAAGTTTAAAAACTTTGCGAATAAACACATTCCTCACCTAATTTGGCACAACCTTTGGATAAGCGATGCGTTTAGGGCAATGTCCTTAAAGTTTCGACGGAAATAACCCCACAACAAGTTACTCTGGTCCATTGAGGGCCCTTCTACACCGAGCACGTCAGGTTTAGGAACTAATTTGTGGTAGCGTGGCAGGGAAAGAACGACATTGGACGGGGTAAAAAACTCTCTTCAAATTCCATGTTGTCATGCATTTCCATCATAATGGATGTCGTTTTGATCGATATCTCACAACGAAGACATTCTACAAGGCCCTGGAGTGGCACCCATGCATGCAACCTTTTCAGGGGAAAAGTTTAGAAACTAGGCGAACAAACACATTCCTCACCTTGTTTGGCACAACCTTTGGATAAGCGGTGCGCTTTACCGCAATGTCCTTAAAGTTTCGATGGAAATAACCCTACAACAAGTTAATCTGGTCCATTGAGGGCCTGTCACGCCCGAAATTTTCCCAAATTTCTAGACCATTTTGTGTATTAAGTCCCTGTCCAGGCATCAACCAGGGTACACAAAACGACAAATCAATAAACAGATCCAAACGTAAATAAAACGATAAAAATACTTACAACTGAGGCACTTCGTCCTCACACCAAAAAGAAAACAGCAGCGGAAAGAGATGATCCTAGCGGGGCTTTAGCTCCACTCCACAGGCAAACTCAACTGAGGTCTGAGCCTTGGTCCTCTAACTTCATCTTCAACTCAGAGGTACTAAACTTCTGAAAAGAGGGAAAAATAGCAAGATTGAGTACAACCACCGTACTCAGCAAGCCACACCAAAGATGCAAACATGCATAGGGGAGACAAAGGGAGGCTTGTGGCTCTTTGCAGAAAAACGGTTGCAAACCTTTATACTTTAAAACAGTAAAATAGTTGTTTAATTAAGGCAATATTAACTCTCCACCGAACAACGCTACAACCACGTTGAACAGGCCCAACCATTCCACCTGAACTACACAGTTCATTAAGTCAAATTAATTAAAGATGGGACTAATCACGGTGAATCTGGTTGATCGCCCATAACCGCGGGCACGGCTATTCGAATAGTTTTACTCTAATCAGAGGTGCGCAACTGTACCCACAAGACACGATTCCACTCATGTTACCATGCCCCGAAGTATCACCACGATACTACAAAGGGCGAAATCGTGACAAGACCTTTCGCATAACTCCTCCTAACCAAGCGCACCACACCGCAGGTTTCACGCCCACCTTTACACCAAGGTAGGCAGCCCCCTCTCGTGCCTAGGTGAATCCGGCAGCCGATCAACGGGTACACCCCCGCCGACCCACCTCCATCACGCCCACCCTCGCCTGGGTACATCGGCTAGGAAAAAACTATACTACGAGTCCAGCAGTTGCCCATTCTTGCTTGTGGTAAGCACTGTTATTCTTCCAGGGTTTCCCATGAACCGGTCCTTAATTGCCATGGGTGTGACCAGCAAAACCATGCACCCACAGCCCACCATTAGGTCATATTTTAGTTGGATAATTACGACCAACAAAACATGGTCCGGTGTCTCGAGCGAACTGCTCGTTAGAAGCTAATTGTAAGCAGCGTAATTATCCCATTAAATGAGCTAGTGGTAATTAAGCATGGCTAAGCACATATAATTCTAGTAAAGTCAACATAAGTGACTTACGCTAATCAAATTATCACCCACAGTTAACAAAGGACGGTATAACAAGTAAACATGGCTCAAGCAGACGGATAGGTAAACCCTATTCCCATGTAATTAGCAAAACATGTACTTTATTTGCAAACGGAAAACATTTCGTAAAATAGGTACAACATGCTCAAGGGAATGTGTGACTTGTCTTGCTAGCAAGTGTCTTCAACTCGTCTTAGGAACTTCTCCAACGAACTCACGATCCTCCGAAACGAACGAACGACAAGCTAACACGCAAAACGAGGAAAGATACTAAGAAACTCCAATAAACAGTACAATTAAAATAAACAAACATATAGATCATACTTTTTGATGAATTATGAGACTTGAACGGCCTCATTCCAACTTTATATGAATTAGTTATGATTTTTACAATATCTAATCCAATTAAAGCCTATTAAAGAAATGTATTCCAAATTAATTAAACAATTTACAAATAATTTATAACTGAGAGAAAGATAAAAGATTGGATCAAATTTGGTGGATGACATATAGCAAAAAGGACCAATATGTCATTGATAACGGAGGGTTAATTTGGACGGCTAGGATTAAACTCGATCTAAGGTTTCAAAGGTGACTGTCATGCAAGCAAAAGGGCCAAGGTGACAGCCAACGAGGTAGACGACGTGGCATGCCACGCGAGATCGCCGACCGGTGGCTCGGGACGACGGCGACAACGACAAAGATGGCACGACAGCAGAAAGGAGGGCACCGGAAGGAAGAGCATGAGACGGCGAACCTTACCAACACTTACGCGACGACGGATGGCGAAGGAAGATGCCGATGGGAGCTCCGGGAGACGGCAAGGTTCGGATCGATGGTGGCGACGGCGCTCCGGCGATCTTCGGCGAAGAAGAGATGGTGGATGGGCTTCTCCTTGCAGCTGCGAATCCAATGGAGGTGGTGGCGAAGCTTAGCGACGACGGGAAGAGCAGCAGGGCTTTGCCGGAGATCAAAACACGGCGGCAAGCTCGGCCTTCACGGTGACGGGTACTTCCGGAGGGATATGGCGCAAGGCAACTGGTGGCCGGGCTAGCCCTCATCCTTGCGAAGCGATGGAGGCGACGGCGCAAGGCGACGTCGACCAGGGCGACGGCGCAAGGTGGCTGGAGCGGCGGCCGAAGGTGGAGAGAGAGGGAGATCACGGGGAGAGGGTTTCGGGTGGCGGCAAGGTTGGGCAAGGGGGTGGAAAGCGAAGAGGAGGCCGAGGGGATCCTATTTATAGGCGCAAGAGGTCGAGTCCGGGCCCAAGACGGCGGGATTTGGCGGCGGAAGAGAAGAGGTAGGGTTGGCCGGCAAAATAGGAGCTCGAAACCGTGTCGAATCCGCGTGATATACAACGGAATTCAAGGGGATTTCTTGGGGATAAATTAGAGGAGGATAAGGTAAACAAATCCCCTCAACTAATTTTGGAAAAGATCGAGAGGGGAGGCCGGATTTGGAGTAGAAAACGGCGCCGGGTCAGGCTCTGTTCGGCCGGCTGGAGGTTGAAGACGCACTGTAGCGAGAGGGAGATATAGTAGACTTTTCCTTTTTATTTTTTTTTGGCCGGTTGAAGGAAGGACACAAGACAGACTTTGGAAGGGAGGGGCAGTCCGGCTGAGAAAGAGAGGGAGCAAAATTAGACTTCTCCAGATTCGGCCCAAAACAGAAAAGAGACTTAAATTACTTTTTCCAATTAAATAATTGCTGAAATGATCTTTTGATTATTAAAAATACTTCCAATGCTCAAATAATTCCAAGAAAAATCTTGAAAATACTCGGACACTCAAAGTATTTAATAAAATTTTAACCTTATCATTTATTGATTAATTTATTATTTACAATTTATTGAAATGTTCTTTGTAATACTAAAATTAGTATTTGAGCTCCGAAAAATCCGAGAAAAATCCAGAGAGTGTAATTAACTATGGAGAATTTAATAAAAAGTAAATCCACCAACGATTTATCGAGGAAATTTTTATCTAGCTCGGTTTAATGTTCAAATTTTTCATAGATTTTATTCAAACACTTACTTTAATTATTAAATAATTTCTAAAAATTCGTTTTCACAACAATTTATAATTTAACGATTTTTAGGGTGTGACAGGGCCCTTGTACACCGAGCACGTCAGGTTTAGGAACTAATTTGTGGTAGCGTGGCAGGGAAAGAACGACATTGGAGGCTAAAAAACTCTCTTCAAATTCCATGTTGTCATGCATTTCCATCATAACGGATGTCGTTTTGACTGATATCTCGCAACGGAGACATTCTTGCATATGTTTGTCACATATATGTGGGATCGATAAGTATAGGCATGTCGATCGTGAAGTAATCTTAAGATTTCTTTATGGTTGATATGTTTATATTGGCCGATTGGCTCTATAAGTTTGCACTAGAGTACTAGCTGGTGTAGTTACCTTTGTTACCTTATCGGCCGATATTATTAGTTGAGATCTACATATCAATGAAGGCCGATAAGATTAGATTCATGTTTTACTTATTTTCTAAGTGAGCCGATATAGCTTTGCCCTATCGGCTGGGCTATGACAATGTGTCATCGGTCTGTTGACCGATCGGCCGTTGTTCTCTGACTTGGTTTACTTGTTTCTTGTTGATTGCAGATCAAATCAACTGGCACGCTCTACTTACGACTAGGCAAGCCATTTGGACCTGCACTGGAGTTAAGCAGATCTCCCAGGCCGCCGTGGTAACGCGGAACCCGTTTGGTTGCTGGACGGGTCGAAATTCTGCGCCAACACGCTTTTGGCACGCCCAGTGGGACCACAAGAACACAAGCTTCTCACCAGCAACAAGAACACCTCGAGATGTCGAAGCAGGCCGAGATCGTCGAGGAGAACGTCATTCCCGTGACCGCCGACCAGCTCAGCGCAGAACAAAAAGCTGAGATGGATAGTCTGGTCGAGCAGTTCCAGAATATGTACCTGCAAACATATTCTAGGACTCGGCAGGGCACCTTGATTCAAAAGTCCAAGGTGGTCATGCCGAGTTCCGGAGATGGAGCTGGAACGTCGGCGGCGGCGCACGATCACGCCGTCAAAACTGAAGACACTGCAGCGCCGACGTTGCAAGACAGGATTGACTCCGCAGTCCACTCTGCGCTAGTCAACCAATCAGGGATTTTGGTGAACACCTTGACCAATACGGTCAAATCTATCTTAGACGGGTCAATTCACCAGTTCAAGCCTCAGGGGCCGATTTTCTTGCCAGAAAATAAGTTCCCTGCATATCGGACCCTGAGGAATGATCTGAGCACGTCTCAGCCAACACCGCCGATGCCACCCCCATTGGCGCAGCCGACAACGACAATGCCACTGGTCCTCACCAGGCAGACTAGGGGCAGCCCTCAGCTCATCACCGAGGAACAATACGCTCAATGGGCCAAGGGGAAGCAACCGGTGGTTGAGCCGATGCAGCAAGTTCCCGTCAACCAGCCATCGGCCGGACAACCGCAAGCCCCAGTGTTCAATAGTCCTCCACTTCAAGCTGCATACAACGCGCCACAAGGCTATCAGCAGCACCCTGCAGGACAGTATGGCGTACCAAACTCGAATCATCATTACCAGCCATACTCCCCTAGGCAGTATCAAGCAGAGGGTCTGCAACAATCGTTTCAGCAAGACCTCCCACATCGGCCCGCAGGATATTGGGCCGATATGATAGCCGAAGTGATGACCAATTCGGCTTGAAGCCCAAGGAGAACTCTACAGTGTATCGGCACCCTTATCCCGAGGAATTTGACAGGGTACCATTGCAAGGCCGATACAAGATCCCGGATTTCTCCAAGTTTTCGGGACAGGACAACGTCTCGACATATGAGCATGTCAGCCGATTCTTAGCACAGTGCGGGGAGGCATCGGCTATCGAGGCATTGAGGGTGAGGTTTTTCCCTCTGTCCTTATCAGGGTCTGCATTCACATGGTTCTCTTCCTTGCCCTGCAATTCCATCAGAGGATGGATAGATCTGGAGAAACAGTTTCATAGATACTTCTACAATGGCGTACAAGAAATGAAACTGTCAGATCTAACTGCCATCAGGCAACGAGTAGATGAATCGGTCCCTGAGTACATACAAAGGTTCAGAGACATACGAAACAGATGTTATAGCCTCAGTCTGACCGATTCCCAGTTGGCCGACTTGGCATTTCAGGGATTGCTAGGGCTGATACGCGAGAGGTTCTCCTCGCAGGAATTTGACAGCCTCGCTCAGCTGGCACAACGAGTATCGGCCCACGAGCAGCCATTCCAGGAGGCAAAGAAGTTCGCAAAAAAGATTAACACTGTTTATCAGTACGCCTCCGACGATGACGACGATGAAGATGGTGATGTCGACCTAGCCGAGTGGGCCCGGATGAGGAAATCAACAACTTGCCAGTGGGCCAAGAAAGGAGATAAAGAAGATAAATATGATTTCGACATCAACAAGGCCGATAAGATATTTGACCTGCTGTTGCAAGAAAAGCAGATCCAACTGCCAGTAGGTCACGTATTGCCATCGGCCGAAGATATCAAGAAAAGGAGATATTGCAAGTGGCACAATTCCTATTCACACCATACAAATGAATGCAAGATCTTCCGGCAACAAATTCAATCGACCATCGAGCAGGGCAGAATTAAAATCGATGATGCCAAACGGCCGATGAAGATTGAAGGCCACCCGTTCCCAGTCAACATGGTGCGGGCGGACAGGGCCGATGGCGGTGGCCATCGGACTGGCAAGCGGCCTCATCAGACCTCTGAGGGCCTGATCAGAAAATATCAGCGGAGGCGGGAGGAACAAGCTCAAGACCAGGCCGATCAAGACAACTCCTACGACCCACACTGGGAGTGCGAGTTTTTTCGCTTCTGCTGGAATGAAGGGATGAGGTTGCCATCTATGCAGGAGTGCCCTGCATGCAGTGGTGCAGAAGATTCTTATCAGGGCAGCTCAAGCAGACAAACGCATCGGCCAGCCAAGCAACGGAAATCTGTGCATGAAAGGCTAGGGCCGATGCACCGAGATCAACACGATGAAGATGAGGAGCAAGTCCAGAACCCCCAATGGTGTCCAAGCGACGTATTCACCAAGACACAAAAGCGACGGGTTCAGAGGTTAAGGAGGAAAGAGCAAATCCAAGAGCAACAGGCTAAAATACCCCATCGGCCAACCAAGACCAAAAAAGAGTGGAGGATAAAATCCACGGTGGCCAAGGCCGATGAGGGCACCTCCAATACAGCTCAGAGCTACTCAGCTTCAAAAGGTAAAAAAATGGCATCGGCGCCTGTTAACATGGTGTTCATATTGCCAGCAGAATACAGTGTGCAGGCGGCCGATGAAGCGATGGCCGATGATGAACACGGTTCAGCCAGGCTACGGTTGTCACCAGACCAAGCCATCTTCGACAAGCCAGTTGACGCCAGCTACTGACATTTACGGCCGTTGTACATCAAAGGATTCATCAACGGGCGGCCGATGACGAAGATGCTGGTCGATGGTGGCGCAGCGGTCAACTTAATGCCATACCCAACCTTTAGGAAGCTTGGAAAAATACCTGAAGATCTTATCAAGACAAATATGGTATTAAAGGACTTCGGTGGCAACGCATCCGAGGCGAAGGGGGTCCTGAACGTGGAACTCACCGTGGGCAGCAAAACAATTCCCACCACCTTCTTCGTCTTCGATGGAAAGGGTTCCTACAGCTTGTTATTGGGACGAGATTGGATCCATGCAAATTGCTGTGTCCCTTCAACAATGCACCAATGCCTCATGCAATGGCAAGGGGACCAAGTCGAGATCGTGCAGGCCGATCGGTCAGTACATGTCGCCAATGCCGATCTCGCAGTTTGGGAGATGGAGGGAATCGACTGCTTGTCCGGGCGAGTCTGGGACGCCGATTTCCTCAAGGTAACCGACTGCGACATCGAGACAATTGAAGACCAAGACAAGCGGTTACTTTAGCGAAGATGCACCATCCGCCGTTGACAATGACCCCTACACGGATGACGCGGTGGATGAGTTAGACGGCAAGTTGGGACAAGGTTTTACGTCGGCCGATGAATTGGAAGAAATTGATATAGGAATAGGTGATAGGCCTAGGCCGACGTATGTAAGCGCTAATTTGCCAAAGGAATACAAGAATAATTTGATAGATCTTTTGAAAGAATTCAGAGATTGTTTTGCATGGGAATACCATGAGATGCCAGGATTAAGCCGATCGATTGTAGAACATCGGCTACCAATCAAACAAGGCTATCGGCCTTTTAAGCAAGCTCCTCGGAGGTTTAAGGCCGATATGCACGAAGCCATAAAAGCAGAGATCACAAGACTTTACGACGCCAACTTTATCAGGCCCTGCCGATACGCGGAGTGGGTCTCCAACATAGTTCCGGTATTGAAAAAGAACGGCAAGCTAAGGGTATGCGTCGATTTCAGAGATCTAAATAAGGCGACGCCCAAAGACGAGTACCCTATGCCGTTGGCCGATTTGCTAGTCGACGCTGCTTCTGGGCATAAGATCATTAGTTTCATGGACGGAAACGCGGGTTACAACCAGATCTTTATGGCTAAAGAGGACATTCATAAGACAGCCTTCAGGTGCCCAGGGGCAATCGGCCTATATGAATGGGTCGTCATGACATTTGGTTTGAAGAATGCTGGAGCTACGTATCAGAGGGCTATGAATTACATTTTTCATGATCTTATTGGCTCTCTGATTGAAGTTTATATAGACGATGTCGTCGTAAAGTCAAGAGAACATGATATGCACTTGGCCGACTTACGCAAGGTACTAGAAAGGGCAAGGAAATATGGTTTGAAGTTGAACCCTAACAAATGTGCCTTTGGCGTATCGGCCGGTCAGTTTTTGGGTTTCTTGGTCCATGAAAGGGGGATTGAAATCACACAGAAGAACATCGATGCCATCAAGAAAATCAAGCCTCCAGAAAACAAGACCAAGTTACAGTCTCTGCTTGGCAAGATCAACTTCGTCCGGCGTTTTATATCAAATTTGTCGGGCCGTATAGAGCCATTCACTCCACTGTTGAAAATAAAGGACGACGAAGAGTTCATATGGGGTGACAAGCAACAGAAAGCGCTAGACGATATCAAAGAATATTTAACTTCTCCGCCGGTCTTAATTCCTCCACAAAAAGGAGTCCCATTCAAATTGTACTTGTCAGCCGATGAGAAATCCATCGGCTCAGTCTTGGTTCAAGATGTTAACGGCAAGGAAAGAGCTATTTTTTATCTCAGCAGGAGAATGTTAGACGCTGAGACAAGGTACACGCCGGTGGAGAAATTATGCCTTTGTTTATATTTTTCATGTACTAAATTGAGGCATTACCTGCTTTCCAACGAGTGCATAGTGGTGAGCAAGGCCGATGTGATGAAATACATGCTATCGGCCCCTGTGTTGAAAGGACGAGTCGGGAAGTGGATCTTTGCTTTAACAGAGTTTGATCTTCGATATGAATCGGCCAAAGCGATCAAAGGACAAGCCCTGGCCGATTTCATCGTTCAACATAGAGATGACTCAGTTGCATATGCAGACATTGTGCCGTGGACGTTATATTTCGATGGATCCGTCTGCAGACACGGTTGCGGTATCGGCCTAGTCATCATATCCCCTCGGGGGGCAAGTTTTGAGTTCGCTTTCACTATCAAGCCTTATTATACCAACAATCAAGCAGAATATGAAGCGGTGCTTAAAGGCTTGCAGTTATTACAAGAAGTCGAGGCCGATGCCGTGGAAATCATTGGTGATTCACAGCTAGTAATTAGTCAACTTTCTGGGGAGTATGAGTGCAGAGACGATATTCTCAAAGTCTACAATGAGGAGTGCAAAGAGTTATTACACGGTTTCCGGATCGTAACGATGAGGCACATACCCAGGAAGCAGAATTTCGAAGCCAATGATTTAGCTCAGGGGGCATCGGGATACAGGCCGATGGCTAAAGACGTTCCAATTCAGATTGCTCTCGTGCACGCCGATGACTGGAGGTTTGATATCATTGAGTATTTGAGAAACCCTTCCCAATCGGCGTCACGCAGAATGAAATATAAAGTTTTACACTATGTCTTATTGGACGATAACCTATATTATCGGACGGTTGATGGTGTCCTACTCAAATGCCTAGGTCCTGAGGAGGCTAAAACCGTTATGAGCGAAGTACATGAAGGGATTTGTGGCACCCATCAATCGGCCCATAAAATGAAATGGCTGATGAAGCGCGTCGGATATTTTTGGCCAACCATGCTAGAAGATTGCTTCAAGTATTATAAAGGATGTCAGGATTGTCAGAAATTTGGAGCAATTCAGAGAGCACCGGCATCGGTTATGCATCCAATCATAAAGCCGTGGCCGTTTCGTGGATGGGGAATAGATATGATCGGCCAGATTAACCCACCATCAAGTAAGGGACACAAGTATATATTAGTGGCTACAGATTACTTCACAAAGTGGGTTGAGGCCGTTCCTCTCAAGAAGGTTGATTCCAAAGACGCTATTCAGTTCGTCAAGGAGCACATCATATATCGGTTTGGGTTACCTCAGACAATAACTACCGATCAGGGATCAATCTTCGTGTCCGACGAGTTCGTCCGATTTGCTGACAGCATGGGCATCAGATTACTCAATTCTTCTCCTTACTACGCGCAGGCTAATGGGCAGGCAGAGGCTTCTAACAAGTCTTTAATCAAATTAATCAAGAGGAAAATTGACGAACAGCCGAGGCAATGGCATACAACGCTGGCCGATGCCCTTTGGGCGTATCGGATGGCTTGCCATGGTGCAATCCAAGTGCCTCCCTATCAGCTGGTCTACGGGCATGAAGCTGTACTGCCGTGGGAAACCGCCATCGGCTCAAGAAGGATTGCTTTGCAAGACGACTTGACAGCCGATGAGTACCATAATCTTATGGTTGATGAATTGGATGATTTGGCACATGTTCGATTACGGGCCTTAGAGAAAATCAAGCGTGATAAAGATAGAGTAGCCCGTCATTATAATAAAAAGGTCGTTGCCAAATCGTTTGAGGAAGGAGACCTTGTATGGAAATTAATAATGCCGATTGGCTCCAGAGATAATAAATTCGGCAAATGGTCACCTAATTGGGAAGGCCCCTTTCGAATTCATCGATGTGTTCCTCACAATGCCTATCTGCTCAAGGGATTAGATGGCGAGATTTATGGACGAGCTCTCAATGGCAAATACTTGAAACAATATTATCCCAGTATCTGGATTGACTCATGATCGGCCCTCTAGCCGATTTATGATTACAGCCGATGTAGTCAAGCATCGTCTTTAGATGGCCGGTAAATACTATCGCCCTTAGTTCAAAATTTCAGAATATGAGCCCTCATCTTCCAAAATTTGGGGGGCATATATATATACAGGAATTTTCAAGGATTTTTCAGTTTGGCGATTGACTTCGGCTCTCTGGCCGATGAGATTGTTTATAATGAGATTGTTCATATTAAAGATATATGCGGCTGGAATTTTCAAGACAAATTCGGCTGCACGGCCGATAAGGTGTGAGAGGATTTCAGAAGCAATAAATTAGGCTGGAATTTTCAAAACAAATTCGGCTGCATGGCCGATAAGGTGTATGGTTATACATTATAGAAATAACATATGCTACATCACCCTATGAAGTCTGCAATAGCAGCAATGGCTTTACGACGAATCTGCTCAACGTCTTCGATAGCCTGGGCATCATCGGCCATCGTCCCTGGGATTGGTTTCAGTGATTTGCTTAGGGTCGCGAGGTACTTGGCCGATGCCTTGAGCTTTGCCGTCTGATCTTCTATGACCTTGGGTGATGCAGCTATCCCGGCTTCGACTTCTTGGATTTCTCGGCGTGTAGTGGCCAGCTTCGATTCTAGCTCTGCCTCGAGACAACGGAGTTCTTCAAGCCTATTTTTCAGCACAATCGGCTCCACCGCTAGCTCGTCCAACCTGGTCTTATCGACGTTCACTTGAGCTTTGCTAGCGGTCAGGGCCGATTCCAGTTGTTCGCGCTCTCGTCGCTCTGCAAGTCTTTCTTTTGCTCTGAAAAGCTTGAATCGGTATTGTTCCAGGAAGATGGCCGGTGTGAGGATCTCCATTAGGTCTTCGGGCAGTTCGTCTTGGATTTCTTGTACCCTGGCTCTGATGGAGGAGCAGTCTTCTACCAAACACTCCAGCGAGGCTTCTAGCCGATTCCCAATATCGGACAGTCGGTTCTTTAATTCATCAGAGATCGGCGCCTTGGTGGTGCTGGGCAGTTCTTTGTCCTCGTCATCGAGAAACTGGCCGATGTCAAATGAAAACATATCGGCTAGGCTCTGTAAACAGCAACATAGGTCAAGGTCAGTCTTGTCAATTGGGAGCTGACGAAAGGGGATCAGGCTAGGTCTCATTACCAGAGTTGGAGTATCGGTGATGTTTGCATCGGCCTCCCTTTGCTGTGTTGAGGCAGTAGGCGATGAGGTTGGCCGATGTGGCGAAGGCGCTGGGGCCCTAGGCTGAAAAGCAAGGGATTGGTAAGTAGGGTTGTGAAATTGGCATGATAATATATAAATCAACTCTTACCGAGGCGACCGGAGAGGGTACTGGAGAAGGAGACGGAGTCCTCAACCGTGCTTTAGCCCGCTCACGCCGTTGTAGGGTTGCTTTCTTTGTCCTTGGCAGAAGGGCCGATTGAGTTCTTTCCTTCAGAATAGATGATGCCACAGCCTGAAAAGGATATCAAATTAGAGCCAAGCAATTTGAAGGGGTTATGTGAGCACAGAGAAGAAATTGTGTTTACCTTGCGGATTGCATGTTTGGTCTTTTTCGGTTGGGGGGCATCACTTTGGTCATCGGCCGGTGGGATCTCAGTGGTTTCGGCTGATGGTTCCTTGGTAGCTTCAGCCGATGTGTGTTCTTCATGTATATCGGCAGCAGCTGCATCGACTTCTTCCTCCATTACTTGTTCTTTGAGAAACTCTTCTATGGAGGGATCCAGCTCTTCGAGATCTTCTTGGTCGTCAACTTTGGCTTTTTTGCTGGATTTTTGGGCTTTACCTTTAAATGGCGCTTTCCTCTTGGGATTCTCCTTGGTCATCGGCCCCTGGAGCAGTGATGGTATCTTCGGGGCAGTGAGGCCGATGATGGACTCCAGGATGGTTGACCCCGATGGAGCTACGGCTTGAGCATAGAAAATCTTCCGCCCACTGTTGCTCACAGAAGGAATCGGCTCATCTGGTACTTGGGTACTGATGCCTTGGATAAGCTCCGTTACATAGAACCTGGCCGATTGGTGAAAAATATGAGCGGCCCACTCTTGCCACCAGGTTTGGAAATTGATGTGGACAAAAGTATTCAGGTGCAGCCGATCACAGTCACCAAGATTTGGGAGCTCGATTTCCATCGCCTTGCTCATAATTAGAGCCGATGAGACTGTGCCTCTGCTCTCCAGGAGTTTATGAAGGTATAAACTGATGGGAAGTTGCCCGAGCCCGCATTGCCTAGCAGCTGTCATTGGGTTATAAAATTCATAGGACAGGCTGGTGCTCCTTCCCTTAAAAATGCCCACTGGGAGCAGGCATGGAGTCAGGCTGATCATAAACACCTCTCTGGACTCCATGTCATCGTTTACCAAGCTCAGTTGTAGATCATTTGGGAGCTCATAGTCTTGGTCCGATGTATAGATGAACATGTCCATCTTGGCTGATGGAGGGCCGGTGAAGAAATGGATGAACCATGTAGCCATGTCATCGGCCGATTGATTTGCGCCAGGGTAGACGGAGGCTGCTTCTCCATAAGACATGCATCGTCTGCTTCTGGGATCTTCGTGATCGGCATAGTTCGATGGGAAGCGTGAGTCCGATAGAGGTGGCCGATCAACCATGGTGTTGGTATGAATTGTTAGCCACAGTTGGATGAACCACCATGGTCCCCCGTGTGCCACGGTTTGTTTCAGCATCAAGTCTTGTGTGGCGATGTGGAGTAGCCGATATACAGCTCCTAAGAGGTATCGGCCGAGGGGTATTCGTTTTTTGCTGACCAGGGCCTGAGCCAAGTGCTGACAGTTTGTTGTGGGGCCACAGGTCGATCCACAGAAGACGAATCTTTCCAACCATAATGTCAGGAACGCTACATGTTCTCGCTCTGAGACCGATCCTTGTTCCATGTGCTCAGAGATGTACCCAGACCAGCCTCCAATTTTCTTGGTTTTCAGTTTGTGGCTGCTGTTTATCAGGAGGCTGAAAAGATTAATCTCAGAGTCGATGTCTAGTCTTGTGAGTACCTTGATATCTATGAGGGTTGGGGTCATCGGACCTTGCTTGAACATGAAGGCGTTCAAGGTACTTGACCAGAAGTAGCTGGCAGCTGACATTAATGGCTCATTTTTCTTGGTATCGGCCAGGGACAGAGTTATGCATTGGCCGATTCCAATCTCGTCCCAGTGGACTTGTTTGACGGCAGCAATCCTTTTGTGCCAGGTCCTGTATCCGTTCAGCTTTGATGGCCATGACCTGAAGGTGTGCTTCCACGCCGAGACAGTGGGCTTGGCTTGCTTGAAAGGGATTCTGTCTGTTTCGGCGTTGATTAGCCAGGTTGGGTCGCAGTCGCCCATGGGGCCCAGGAGAAAGCGATGGGATTTATCGTCGGTGGGGATCAAGATTTGGTTTTTGAAGACCTAAATCGGTTGAACGAGTCGACTTACCGCGGGGATCTCAGAGGCGTAGAATGGGGCGGAAGCCATTGTTGTTGAAGAAGGGATCGTTGCGGAAGGGGTCGATGTCGATGGAGTACCGAGCGGTAGCCGGAGTTGAAGAACACGAGGAGTTTGTTGAATCGGCGGCGAAAGGGTTCGAATCTGGATCTGTGCGGTTTTCAGGTTAGACCTAGCAAAAAGTCGATGAGTTTCTTGGAGCTAATTCCGCCACATTATATAATGAAGCGGAATTGGGGGGCATGTGTTAACGACAGATTTTGGTAATCGACTCGGAAAGAAAAGAGGAAACCGAAGCAGAGAGGAAGGATGGAGTTGGAGTCAGACCAGGCTTTGTATCGGACCCAGTAACCGTATCGGACTGGGGAGGTGTTGCTATAAAGAGCGTATCGGCCGATACAAATTTGGTTTGGTCGTGGGCCGATACGGGTTGTGAGTTAATAGTGTCAACGTGGGTTTGGTCTGGGCTCGAAGTAAGCTTCAAGGAAGTTGCCAAATAGAGATAAAGCTCGGTTTTAGGCAATTGTATCTTGTAAATTAAGTAGTGTAGATCTAATCTGTGGCTTAAATCTGCTGCAAGGATTTGTTTGTTAGTTGTAGATAAGATCGTGCCCTACAAGGGTTCTGTTGTAACCTCGGGTATAAATATCCCGATAGTTTGTACGTGTAATCTCTCTCAATCAATCACACAATCAAATCAATCTACTTTCGGCGCATCGCCAATCCTCGCAAGAGGTCTTCTTCGACGAGTTCTTGCTTCCTCGGAGCAGAGGTAAGAACTCGTCCCCGACGATCTGCATCGTCGGGGCTAACGTGTCGCTTTAGACACAATAAGCCTCGATGATGTGATCGTCGATTATCATGTCTTGAATAGTTTTGACAGGTATTTTAATTAAGCCTTGCCAGCGGTTTACTCGCTTTAGGGTTTATTGCCGATGATGGTTTAATTCTTATGCTTGGCTAGATTGTTCAATGCAGCTGCCATCCCCAAAAGCAATCGACGACTTGATTTTCTTTGTGTTAAGTCTCAATTCACACTTCGAGTTGCCATCGACCTTAGTCCTGTTTTGAGATCTAACACAAAGCCTGTTTTCAGTTGTAATTAAGGATAGTGCCGGGGTTTTAGCCGGTCTTATCTAACATATGCGATTGCTTTATGTTTCTTGCATATGTTTGTCACTTATATGTGCAGATCGATAAGTATAGGCATGTCGATCGTGAAGTAATCTTAAGATTTCTTTGTGGTTGATATGTTTATATTGGCCGATTGGCTCATATAAGTTTGCACTAGAGTACTAGCTGGTGTAGTTACCTTTGTTACCCTTATCGGCCGATATTATTAGTTGAGATCTACATATCAATGAAGGCCGATAAGACTAGATTCATGTTTTACTTATTTTCTAAGTGAGCTGATAAAGCTTTGCCCTATCGGCTGGGCTATGACAATGTGTCATCGGTCTATTGACCGATCGGCCGTTGTTCTCTGACTTGGTTTACTTGTTTCTTGTTGATTGCAGATCAAATCAACTGGCACGCTTTACTTACGACTAGGCAAGCCATTTGGACCTGCACTGGAGTTAAGCAGATCTCCCAGGCCGCCGTGGTAACGCGGAACCCGTTTGGTTGCTGGACGGGTCGAAATTCTGCGCCAACAACGGGCTAAAAAACTCTCTTCAAATTCCATGTTGTCATGCATTTCCATCATAATGGATGTTGTTTTGACTGATATCTTGCAACGGAGACATTCTACAAGGCCCTCGAGTAGCACTTATGCGTGCTACGTGATGGAGCAAGCATCCTTTTCAGGGGAAATGTTTAGAAACTTTGTGAATAAACACATTTCTCAACTTGTTTGGCACAACCTTTGGATAAGCGATGCGTTTAGGGCAACGTCCTTAAAGTTTCGATGAAAATAACCACACAACAGGTTAATCTGGTACATCGAGGGCCCTTCTACACCGAGTACGTCAGGTTTAGGAACTAATTTGTGGTAGCGTGGCAGGGAAAGAACGACATTGGATGGCCTAAAAAACTCTCTTCAAATTCCATGTTGTCATCCATTTCCATCATAATGGATGTTGTTTTGACTGATATCTCGCACCGGAGACATTCTACAAGCCCTCGAGTAGCACTTATGCGTGCTACGTGATGCAGCATGCAACCTTTTCAGGGGAAATGTTTAGAAACTTTGTGAATAAACACATTCCTCACCTTGTTTGAGCGATGCATTTAGGGCAATGTCCTTAAACTTTCGATGGAAACAACCCCACAACATGTTAATCAGATCCGTTGAGGGCCCTTCTACACCGAACCCGTCAGGTTTAGGAACTAATTTGTGGTAGCGTGGCAGGGAAAGAACGACATTGGACTGGCTAAAAAACTCTGTTCAAATTCCATGTTGTCACGCATTTCCATCATAATGGACGTCGTTTTGACTGATATCTCGCAACGGAGACATTCTACAAGGCCCTCGAGTGGTACTCATGCATGCTACGTCATGGAGCAAGCAACCTTTTCAGGGGAAATGTTTAGAAACTTTGTGAATAAACACAATCCTCACCTTGTTTGGCACAACCTTTGGATAAGCGATGCGTTTAGGGAATGTCCTTAAAGTTTCGATAGAAATAACCCCACAACAAGTTAATCTGGTCCGTTGAGGGCCCTTCTGCACCGAGCACGTTAGGTTTAGGAACTAATTTGTGGTAGCGCGGCAGGGAAAGAACGACATTGGATGGCCTAAAAAACTATCTTCAAATTCCATGTTGTCATGCATATCCATCATAATGGATGTCGTTTTGACTGATATCTCGCAACGGAGACATTCTACAAGGCCCTCGAGTGGCACTCATGTGTGCTACGTCATGGAGCAAGCAACCTTTTCAGGGGAAATGTTTAGAAACTTTGTGAATAAACACATTTCTCAACCTGTTTGGCACAACCTTTGGATAAGCGATGCGTTTAGGGCAATGTCCTTAAAGTTTCGATGGAAATAACCCACAACAAGTTAATCTGGTCCGTTGAGGGCCCTTCTACACCGAGCACGTCAGGTTTACGAACAAATTTGTGGTAGCGCGGCAAGGAAAGAACGACATTGAACGGGCTAAAAAACACTCTTCAAATTCCAAGTTGTCATGCATTTCCATCATAATGGATGTCGTTTTGACTGATATCTCGCAACGAAGACATTCTACAAGGCCCTCAAGTGGCACTCATGCGTACTACGTCAAGGAGCTAGCAACCTTTTCAGGGGAAATGTTTAGAAACTTTGCGAATAAACACATTTCTCACCTTGTTTGGCACAACCTTTGGATAAGCGATGCGTTTTGAGCAATGTCCTTAAAGTTTCGATGGAAATAACGCCCCAACAATTTAATCTGGTCCGTTGAGAGCCCTTCTGCACCGAGCACGTCAGGTTTTGGAACTAATTCGTGGTAGCGTGGCAGGGAAAGAATGACATTGGACGGGCTAAAAAACTCTCTTCAAATTCCATGTTGTCATGCATTTCCATCATAATGGATGTTGTTTTGACCGATATCTCACAACGAACACATTCTACATGGCCGTGGACTGGCACTCAAGCGTGCTACGTCATGGAGCATGCAACCTTTTCAGGGGAAAAGTTTAAAAACTAGGCGAATAAACACATTCCTCACCATGTTTGGCACAACCTTTGGATAAGCGATGCGTTTAGGGCAATGTCCTTAAAGTTTCGATGAAAATAACCCCACAACAGGTTAATCTGGTCCGTTGAGGGCCCTTCTACACCGAGTACGTCAGGTTTAGGAACTAATTTATGGTAGCGTGGCAGGGAAAGAACGACATTGAATTGGCTAAAAAACTCTCTTCAAATTCCATGTTGTCATGCATTTCCATCATAATGGATGTCGTTTCGACTGATATATCACAACGGAGACATTCTACAAGGCCCTCGAGTGGTACTCATGCGTGCTACGTCATGGAGCAAGCAACCTTTTCAGGGGAAATGTTTAGAAACTTTGTGAATAAACACATTCCTCACCTTGTTTGGCACAACCTTTGGATAAGCGATGCGTTTAGGGCAATGTCCTTAAACTTTCGATGGAAATAACCCTACAACAAGTTAATCTGGTCCGTTGAGGGCCCTTCTACACTGAGCATGTCAGGTTTAGGAACTAATTTGTGGTAGCGTGGTAGGGAAAGAATGACATTGGACTGGCTAAAAAACTCTCATCAAATTCCATCTTGTCAGGCATTTCCATCATAATGGACGTCGTTTTGACTGATATCTCGCAACGGAGACATTCTACAAGGCCCTCAAGTGGCACTCATGCGTGCTACGTCATGGAGCAAGCAACCTTTTCAGGGGAAATGTTTAGAAACTTTGTGAATAAACACATTCGTCACCTTGTTTGAGCGATGCATTTAGGGCAATGTCCTTAAACTTTCGATGGAAACAACCCCACAACATGTTAATCAGATCCGTTGAGGGCCGTTCTACACCGAACACATCAGGTTTAGGAACTAATTTGTGGTAGCGTGGCCGGGAAAGAACGACATTGGACTGGCTAAAAAACTCTCTTCAAATTTCATGTTGTCATGCACTTCTATCATAATGGATGTCGATTTGACTGATATCTCGCAACGGAGACACTCTACAAGGCCCTCGAGTGGCACTCTTGCGTGCTACGTCCTGCAGCAAATAAACTTTTCAGGCGAAATGTTTAGAAACTTTGTGAATAAACACATTCCTCACCTTGTTTGGCACAACCATTGGATAAGCGATGCGTTTGGGGCAATGTCCTTAAAGTTTCGATGGAAATAACCCCACAACAAGTTAATCTGGTCCGTTGAGACGCCTTCTACACTGAACACGTCAGGTTTAGGAACTAATTTGTGGTAGCGTGGCTGGGAAAGAACGACATTGGACGAGCTAAAAAACTCTCTTCAAATTCCATGTTGTCATGCATTTCCATCATAATGGATGTCGTTTTGACTGATATCTCGCAACGGAGACATTCTACAAGGCCCTCGAGTGGCACTCATGCGTGCTACGTCATGGAGCAAGCAACCTTTTCAGGGGAAATGTTTAGAAACTTTGTGAATAAACACATTCCTCATCTTGTTTGGCACAACCTTTGGATAAGTGATGCGTTTAGGGCAATGTCTTTAAACTTTCGATCGAAATAACCCTACAACAAGTTAATCTGGTCCGTTGAGGGCCCTTCTACACTGAGCACGTCAGGTTTAGGAACTAATTTGTGGTAGCGTGGCAGGGAAAGAACGACATTGGACTGGCTAAAAAACTCTCATCATATTCCATGTTGTCAGGCATTTCCATCATAATGGACGTCGTTTTGACTGATATCTCGCAACGGAGACATTCTACAAGGCCCTCGAGTGGCACTCATGCGTGCTACGTCATGGAGCAAGCAACCTTTTCAGGGGAAATGTTTAGAAACTTTGTGAATAAACACATTCCTCACCTTGTTTGAGCGATGCATTTAGGGCAATGTTCTTAAACTTTCGATGGAAACAACCCCACAACATGTTAATCAGATCCGTTGAGGGCCCTTCTACACCGAAGTCGTCAGGTTTAGGAACTAATTTGTGGTAGCGTGGCAGGGAAAGAACGACATTGGACTGGCTAAAAAACTCTCTTCAAATTCCATGTTGTCATGCATTTCCATCATAATGGATGTCGTTTTGACTGATATCTCGCAACGGTGACATTCTACAAGGCCCTCGAGTGGCACTCTTGTGTGCTACGTCCTGCAGCAAACAAACTTTTCAGGGGAAATGTTTAGAAACTTTGTGAATAAACACAATCCTCACCTTGTTCGGCACAACCTTTGGATAAGCGATGCGTTTAGGGAATGTCCTTAATGTTTCGATAGAAATAACCCCACAACAAGTTAATCTGGTCCGTTGAGGGCCCTTCTGCATCGAGCACGTCAGGTTTAGGAACTAATTTGTGGTAGCGTGGCCGGGAAAGAACGACATTGGACGGGCTAAAAAACTCTCTTCAAATTTCATGTTGTCATGCATTTCCATCATAATGGATGTCGTTTTGACTGATATCTCGCAACGGAGACACTCTACAAGGCCCTCGAGTGGTACTCTTGCGTGCTACGTCCTACAGCAAACAAACTTTTCAGGCGAAACGTTTAGAAACTTTGTGAATAAACACATTCCGCACCTTGTTTGGCACAACCTTTGGATAAGCGATGCGTTTAGGGCAATGTCCTTAAAATTTCGATGGAAATAACCCCACAACAAGTTAATCTGGTCCATTGAGATGCCTTCTACACTGAGCACGTCAGGTTTAGGAACTAATTTGTGGTAGCGTGGCAGGGAAAGAATGACATTGGACGAGCTAAAAAACTCTCTTCAAATTCCATGTTGTCATGCATTTCCATCATAATGGATGTTGTTTGGCACAACCTTTGGATAAGCGATGCGTTTAGGGCAATGTCCTTAAACTTTCGATGGAAATAACCCTACAACAAGTTAATCTGGTCCGTTTGAGGGCCCTTCTACACTGAGCACGTCAGGTTTAGGAACTAATTTGTGGTAGCGTGGCAGGGAAAGAACGACATTGGACTGGCTAAAAAACTCTCATCAAATTCCATGTTGTCAGGCATTTCCATCATAATGGACGTCGTTTTGACTGATATCTCGCAACGGAGACATTCTACAAGGCCCTCGAGTGGCACTCATGCGTGCTACGTCATGGAGCAAGCAACCTTTTCAGGGGAAATGTTTAAAAACTTTGTGAATAAACACATTCCTCACCTTGTTTTGAGCGATGCATTTAGGGCAATGTCCTTAAACTTTCGATGGAAACAACCCCACAACATGTTAATCAGATCCGTTGAGGGCCCTTCTACACCGAACACGTCAGGTTTAGGAACTAATTTGTGGTAGCGTGGCAGGGAAAGAACGACATTGGACTGGCTAAAAAACTCTCTTCAAATTCCATGTTGTCATGGCATTTCCATCATAATGGATGTCGTTTTGACTGATATCTCGCAACGGTGACATTCTACAAGGCCCTCGAGTGGCACTCATGCGTGCTACGTCATGGAGCAAGCAACCTTTTCAGGGGAAATGTTTAGAAACTTTGTGAATAAACACAATCCTCACCTTGTTTGGCACAACCTTTGGATAAGCGATGCGTTTAGGGAATGTCCTTAAAGTTTCGATAGAAATAACCCACAACAAGTTAATCTGGTCCGTTGAGGGCCCTTCTGCATGAGCACGTCAGGTTTTAGGAACTAATTTGTGGTAGCGTGGCCGGGAAAGAACGACATTGGACGGCTAAAAAACTCTCTTCAAATTTCATGTTGTCATGCATTTCCATCATAA
>BDMV01000006.1:46851645-46877263 GCA_008326285.1 Oryza officinalis
GGCACTCATGCGTGCTACGTCATGGAGCAAGCAACCTTTTCAGGGGAAATGTTTAGAAACTTTGTGAATAAACACATTCCTCACCTTGTTTGGCACAATCTTTGGATAAGCGATGCGTTTAGGGCAATGTCCTTAAACTTTCGATGGAAATAACCCTACAACAAGTTAATCTGGTCCGTTGAGGGCCCTTCTACACTGAGCACGTCAGGTTCAGGAACTAATTTGTGGTAGCGTGGCAGGGAAAGAACGACATTGGACTGGCTAAAAAACTCTCATCAAATTCCATGTTGTCAGGCATTTCCATCATAATGGACGTCGTTTTGACTGATATCTCGCAACGGAGACATTCTACAAGGCCCTCGAGTGGCACTCATGCGTGCTACGTCATGGAGCAAGCAACCTTTTCATGGGAAATGTTTAGAAACTTTGTGCATAAACACATTCCTCACCTTGTTTGAGCGATGCATTTATGGCAATGTTCTTAAACTTTCGATGGAAACAACCCCACAACATGTTAATCAGATCCGTTGAGGGCCCTTCTACACCGAACTCGTCAGGTTTAGGAACTAATTTGTGGTAGCGTGGCAGGGAAAGAACGACATTGGACTGGCTAAAAAAACTCTCTTCAAATTCCACGTTGTCATGCTTTTCCATCATAATGGATGTCGTTTTGACTGATATCTCGCAACGGTGACATTCTACAAGGCCCTCGAGTGGCACTCTTGCGTGCTACGTCCTGCAGCAAACAAACTTTTAAGGGGAAATGTTTAGAAACTTTGTGAATAAACACAATCCTCACCTTGTTTGGCACAACCTTTGGATAAGCGATGCGTTTAGGGAATGTCCTTAAAGTTTCGATAGAAATAACCCCACAACAAGTTAATCTGGTCCATTGAGGGCCCTTCTGCATCGAGCATGTCAGGTTTAGGAACTAATTTGTGGTAGCGTGGCCGGGAAAGAACGACATTGGACGGGCTAAAAAACTCTCTTCAAATTTCATGTTGTCATGCATTTCCATCATAATGGATGTCGTTTTGACTGATATCTCGCAACGGAGACACTCTAGAAGGCCCTCGAGTGGCACTCTTGCGTGCTACGTCCTACAGCAAACAAACTTTTCAGGCGAAATGTTTAGAAACTTTGTGAATAAACACATTCCGCACCTTGTTTGGCACAACCTTTGGATAAGCGATGCGTTTAGGGCAATGTCCTTAAAATTTCGATGGAAATAACCCCACAACAAGTTAATCTGGTCCGTTGAGATGCCTTCTACACTGAGCACGTCAGGTTTAGGAACTAATTTGTGGTAGCGTGGCATGGAAAGAATGACATTGGACGAGCTAAAAAACTCTCTTCAAATTCCATGTTGTCATGCATTTCCATCATAATGGATGTCGTTTTGACTGATATCTCGCAACGGTGACATTCTACAAGGCCCTCGAGTGGCACTCTTGCGTGCTACGTCCTGCAGCAAACAAACTTTTCAGGGGAAATGTTTAGAAACTTTGTGAATAAACACAATCCTCACCTTGTTTGGCACAACCTTTGGATAAGCGTGCGTTTAGGGAATGTCCTTAAAGTTTCGATAGAAATAACCCCACAACAAAATAATCTGGTCCGTTGAGGGCCCTTCAGCATCGAGCACGTCAGGTTTAGGAACTAATTTGTGGTAGCGTGGCCGGGAAAGAACGACATTGGACGGGCTAAAAAACTCTCTTCAAATTTCATGTTGTCATGCATTTCCATCATAATGGATGTCGTTTTGACTGATATCTCGCAACGGAGACACTCTACAAGGCCCTCGAGTGGCACTCTTGCGTGCTACGTCCTACAGCAAACAAAGTTTTCAGGCGAAATGTTTAGAAACTTTGTGAATAAACACATTCCGCACCTTGTTTGGCACAACCTTTGGATAAGCGATGCGTTTAGGGCAATGTCCTTAAAATTTCGATGGAAATAACCCCACAACAAGTTAATCTGGTCCGTTGAGATGCCTTCTACACTAAGCACGTCAGGTTTAGGAACTAATTTGTGGTAGCGTGGCAGGGAAAGAATGACATTGGACGAGCTAAAAAACTCTCTTCAAATTCCATGTTGTCATGCATTTCCATCATAATGGATGTCGTTTTGACTGATATCTCGCAACGGTGACATTCTACAAGGCCCTCGAGTGGCACTCTTGCATGCTACGTCCTGCAGCAAACAAACTTTTCAGGGGAAATGTTTAGAAACTTTGTGAATAAACACAATCCTCACCTTGTTTGGCACAACCTTTGGATAAGCGATGCGTTTAGGGAATGTCCTTAAAGTTTCGATAGAAATAACCCCACAACAAGTTAATCTGGTCCGTTGAGGGCCCTTCTGCATCGAGCACGTCAGGTTTAGGAACTAATTTGTGGTAGCGTGGCCGGGAAAGAACGACATTGGACGGGCTAAAAAACTCTCTTCAAATTTCATGTTGTCATGCATTTCCATCATAATGGATGTCGTTTTGACTGATATCTCGCAACGGAGACACTTTACAAGGCCCTCGAGTGGCACTCTTGCGTGCTACGTCCTGCAGCAAACAAACTTTTCAGGCGAAATGTTTAGAAACTTTGTGAATAAACACATTCCGTACCTTGTTTGGCACAACCTTTGGATAAGCGATGCGTTTAGGGCAATGTCCTTAAACTTTTGATGGAAATAACCCTACAACAAGTTAATCTGGTCTTTTGAGGGCCCTTCTACACTGAGCACGTCAGGTTTAGGAACTAATTTGTGGTAGCCTGGCAGGGAAAGAACGACATTGGACTGGCTAAAAAACTCTCATCAAATTCCATGTTGTCAGGCATTTCGATCATAATGGACGTCGTTTTGACTGATATCTCGCAACGGAGACATTCTACAAGGCCCTCGAGTGGCACTCATGCGTGCTACGTCATGGAGCAAGCAACCTTTTCAGGGGAAATGTTTAGAAACTTTGTGAATAAACACATTCCTCACCTTGTTTGAGCGATGCATTTAGGGCAATGTCCTTAAACTTTCGATGGAAACAACCCCACAACATGTTAATCAGATCCGTTTAGGGCCCTTCTACACCGAACACGTCAGGTTTAGGAACTAATTTGTGGTAGCGTGGCAGGGAAAGAACGACATTGGACGGGCTAAAAAACTCTCTTCAAATTCCATGTTGTCATGCATTTCCATCGTAATGGATGTCGTTTTGACTGATATCTCGCAACGGTGACATTCTACATGGCCCTCGTGTGGCACTCATGCGTGCTACGTCTTGGAGCAAGCAACCTTTTCAGGGGAAATGTTTAGAAACTTTGTGAATAAACACATTCCTCACATTGTTTGGCACAACCTTTGGATAAGCGATGCGTTTAGGGCAATGTCCTTAAACTTTCGATGCAAATAACCCTACAACAAGTTAATCTGGTCCGTTGAGGGCCATTCTACACTGAGCACGTCAGGTTTAGGAACTAATTTGTTGTAGCGTGGCAGGGAAAGAACGACATTGGACTGGCTAAAAAACCCTCTTCAAATTCCATGTTGTCACGCATTTCCATCATAATGGACGTCGTTTTGACTGATATCTCGCAACGGAGACATTCTACAAGGCCCTCGAGTGGCACTCATGCGTGCTACGTCATGGAGCAATCAACCTTTTTAGGGGAAATATTTAGAAACTTTGTGAATAAACACAATCCTCACCTTGTTTGGCACAACCTTTGGATAAGCGATGCGTTTAGGGAATGTCCTTAAAGTTTTGATAGAAATAACACCTCAACAAGTTAATCTGGTCCGTTGAGGGCCCTTCTGCACCGAGCACGTCAGGTTTAGAAACTAATTTGTGGTAGCGTGGCCGGGAAGGAACGACATTGGACGGGCTAAAAAACTTTCTTCAAATTTCATGTTGTCATGCATTTCCGTCATAATGGATGTCGTTTTGACTGATATCTCGCAACGGAGACACTCTACAAGGCCCTCGAGTGGCACTCTTGCGTGCTACGTCCTGCAGCAAACAAACTTTTCAGGCGAAATGTTTAGATACTTTGTGAATAAACACATTCCTCACCTTGTTTGGCACAACCTTTGGATAAGCGATGCGTTTAGGGCAATGTCCTTAAAGTTTCGATGGAAATAACCCCACAACAAGTTAATCTGGTCCGTTGAGATGCCTTGTACACTGAGCACGTCAGGTTTAGGAACTAATTTGTGGTAGCGTGGCAGGGAAAGAACGACATTGGACGAGCTAAAAAACTCTCTTCAAATTCCATGTTGTCATGCGTTTCCATCATAATGGATGTCGTTTTGACTGATATCTCGCAACGGAGACATTCTACAAGGCCCTCGAGTGGCACTCATGCGTCCTACGTCATGGAACAAGCAACCTTTTCAGGGGAAATGTTTAGAAACTTTGTGAATAAACACATTCCTCACCTTGTTTGGCACAACCTTTGGATAGGCGATGCGTTTAGGGCAATGTCCTTAAAGTTTCAATGAAAATAACCCCACAACATGTTAATCTGGTCTGTTGAGGGCCCTTCTACACCGAGTACGTTAGGTTTAGGAACTAATTTGTGGTAGCGTGGCAGGGAAAGAATGACATTGAACGGGCTAAAAAACTCTCTTTAAATTCCATGTTGTCATGTATTTCCATCATAATGGATGTCGTTTTGACTGATATATCGCAACGCAGACATTCTACAAGGCCCTGGAGTGGCACTCATGCGTGCTACGTCGTGGAGGAAGCAACTTTTCAGGGGAAATACTTAGAAACTAGGTGAATAAACACATTCCTCACCTTGTTTGGCACAACCTTTGGATAAGCGATGAGTTTAGGGCAATGTCCTTAAAGTTTCGATGGATATAACCCCACAACAAGTTAATCTGGTCCGTTGAGGGCTCTTCTACACGGAGCACGTCAGGTTTAGGAACTAATTTGTGGTAGCGTGGCAGCGAAAGAACGATATTGGACTGGCTAAAAAACTCTCTTCAAATTCCATGTTGTCATGCATTTCCATCATAATGGACGTCGTTTTGACTGATATCTCACAACGGAGACATTCTACAAGGCCCTCGAGTGGCACTCAGGCGTGCTACGTCATGGAGCAAGCAACCTTTTCAGGGGAAATGTTTAGAAACTTTGTGAATAAACACATTTCTCACCTTGTTTGGCACAACCTTTGGATAAGCGATGCGTTTTGGGCAATGTCCTTAAAGTTTCGATGGAAATAACGCCCCAATAATTTAATCTGGTCCGTTGAGAGCCCTTCTGCATTGAGCACGTCAGGTTTAGGAACTAATTTGTGGTAACGTGGCAGGGAAAGAACGACATTGGACGGGCTAAAAAACACTGTTCAAATTCCATGTTGTCATGCATTTCCATCATAATGGATGTCGTTTTGACTGATATCTCGCAACGGAGACATTCTACAAGGCCGTCGAGTGGCACTAATGCGTGCTACGTCATGGAGCAAGCAACCTTTTCAGGGGAAATGTTTAGAAACTTTGTGAATAAACACATTTCTCACCTTGTTTGGCACAACCTTTGGATAAGCGATGCGTTTTGGGCAGTGTGCTTAAAGTTTCGATGGAAATAACGCCCCAACAATTTAATCTGGTCCATTGAGAGCCCTTCTGCACCGAGCACGTCAGGTTTAGGAACTAATTCGTGGTAGCGTGGCAGGGAAAGAACGACATTGGACGGGCTAAAAAACTCACTTCAAATTCCACGTAGTCATGCATTTCCATCATAATGGACGTCGTTTCGACTGATATCTCGCAACGGAGACATTCTACAAGGCCCTCGAGTGGCACTCTTGCGTGCTACGTCATGGAGCAAGCAACCTTTTCAGGGGAAATGTTTAGAAACTTTGTGAATAAACATATTTCTCACCTTGTTTGGCACAACCTCTGGATAAGCGATGCGTTTTGGGCAATGTCCTTAAAGTTTCGATGGAAATAACGCCCCAACAATTTAATCTGGTCCATTGAAAGCAATTCTACACCGAGCACGTCAGGTTTAGGAACTAATTTGTGGTAGCGTGACAGGGAAAAAACGACATTGGTCGGGCTAAAAAACTCTCTTCAAATTCCATGTTGTCATGCATTTCCATCATAATGGACGTCGTTTTGACCGATATGTTTACCGCAGAAGACATTCTACATGGCCCTGGAGTGGCACTCATGCGTGCTACGTCATGCAGCATGCAACCTTTTCAGTGGAAAAGTTTTGAAACTAGGCGTATAAACACATTCCTCACCTTGTTTGGCACAACCTTTGGATAAGCGATGCGTTTAGGGCAATGTCCTTAAAGTTTCGACGGTAATAACCCCACAACAAGTTAATCTGGTCCGTTGAGGGCCCTTCTACACTGAGCACGTCAGGTTTAGGAACTAATTTGTGGTAGCATGGCAGAGAAAGAACGACATTGGACGGGCTAAAAAACTCTCTTCAAATTCCATGTTGTTATGCATTTCCATCAAAATGGATATCGTTTTGACTGATATCTCACAACGGAGACATTCTACAAGGCCCTCCAGTGGCACTCATGCGTGCTACGTCATGGACCAAGCAGCCTTTTCAGGGGAATTGTTTAGAAACTTTGTGAATAAACACATTTCTCACCTTGTTTGGCACAACCTTTGGATAAGCGATGCGTGTAGGGCAATGTCCTTAAAGTTTCGATAGAAATAACCCCACAACAAGTTAATCTGGTCCGTTGAGGGCCCTTCTGCACCGAGGACGTCAGGTTTAGGAACTAATTTGTGGTAGCGTGGCAGGGAAAGAACGACATTGGATGGGCTAAAAAACTCTCTTCAAATTCCATGTTGTCATGCATTTCCATCATAATGAATGTCGTTTTGACTAATATCTCGCAACGGAGACAGTCTACAAGTCCCTCGAGTGGCACTCAGGCGTGCTACATCATGGAGCAAGCAACCTTTTCAGGGAAAATGTTTAGAAACTAGGCGAATAAACAGATTCCTCACCTTGTTTGGCACAACCTTTCGATAAGCGATGCGCTTTACCGCAATGTCCTTAAAGTTTCGATGAAAATAACCCCACAACAGGTTAATCTGGTCAGTTGAGGGCCCTTCTACAAAGAGTACGTCAGGTTTAGGAACTAATTTGTGGCAGCGTGGCTGGGAAAGAACAACATTGGACAGGCTAAAAAACTCCCTTCAAATTTCATGTTGTCTTGCATTTCCATCATAATGGATGTCGTTTTGACTGATATCTCGCAACGGAGACACTCTACAAGGCCCTCGAGTGGCACTCAAGTGTGCTACATCATGCAGCAAACAAACTTTTCAGGCAAAATGTTTAGAAACTTTGTGAATAAACACATTCCTCACCATGTTTGGCACAACCTTTGGATAAGCGATGCGTTTAGGGCAATGTCCTTAAAGTTTCGATGGAAATAACCCCACAACAAAATAATCTGGTCCGTTGAGACGCCTTCCACACTGAGCACGTCAGGTTTAGGAACTAATTTGTGGTAGCGTGGCAGGGAAAGAACGAAATTGGACGGGCTAAAAAACTCTCTTCAAATTTCATGTTGTCATCCATTTCCATCATAATGGATGTCGTTTTGACTGATATCTCGCAACGGAGACATTCTACAAGTCCCTCGAGTGGCACTCATGCGTGCTACGTCATGGAGCAAGCAACCCTTTCAGGGGAAATGTTTAGAAACTTTGTGAATAAACACATTTCTCACCTTGTTTGGCACAACCTTTGGATAAGCGATGCGTTTTGGGCAATGTCCTTAAAGTTTCGATGGAAATAACCCCACAACAAGTTAATCTACTCCGTTGAGGGCCCTTGTACACCGAGCACGTTAGGTTTAGGAACTAATTTGTGGTAGCGTGGCAGGGAAAGAACGACATTGGACGGGCTAAAAAACTCACTTCAAATTCCATGTAGTCATGCATTTCCATCATAATGGACGTCGTTTCGACAGATATCTCGCAACGGAGACATTCTACAAGGCCCTCGAGTGGCACTCTTGCGTGCTACGTCATGGAGCAAGCAACCTTTTCAGGGGAAATGTTTAGAAACTTTGTGAATAAACACATTTCTCTCCTTGTTTGGCACAACCTCTGGATAAGCGATACGTTTTGGGCAATGTCCTTAAAGTTTCGATGGAAATAACGCCCCAACAATTTAATCTGGTCCATTGAGAGCATTTCTGCACCGAGCACGTCAGGTTTAGGAACTAATTTGTGGTAGCGTGGCAGGGAAAAAACGACATTGGACGGGCTAAAAAATTCTCTTCAAATTCCAAGTTGTGATGCATTTCCATCATAATGGATGTCGTTTTGACCGATATCTCACAATGAAGACATTCTACATGGCCCTGGAGTGGCACTCATGCGTGCTACGTCATGGAGCATGCAACCTTTTCAGTGGAAAAGTTTAGAAAATAGGCGAATAAACACACTCCTCACCTTGTTTGGCACAACCTTTGGATAAGCGATGCATTTAGGGCAATGTCCTTAAAGTTTCGACGGTAATAACCCCACAACAAGTTAATCTGGTCCATTGAGGGCCCTTCTACACCGAGCACGTCAGGTTTAGGAACTAATTTGTGGTAGCATGGTAGAGAAACAACGACATTGAACGGGCTAAAAAACTCTCTTCAAATTCCATGTTGTCATGCATTTCCATCATAATGGATGTCGTTTTGACTGATATCTCGCAACGGAGACATTCTACAAGGCACTCCAGTGGCACTCATGCGTGCTACGTCATGGAGCAAGCAGCCTTTTCAGGGGAATTGTTTAGAAACTTTGTGAATAAACACATTTCTCACCTTGTTTGGCACAACCTTTGGATAACCGATGCGTCTAGGGCAATGTCCTTAAAGTTTCGATAGAAATAACCCCACAACAAGTTAATCTGGTCCATTGAGGGCCCTTCTGCACCGAGCACGTCAGGTTTAGGAACTAATTTGTGGTAGCATGGCAGGGAAAGAACGACATTGGATGGGCTAAAAAACTCACTTCAAATTCCATGTAGTGATGCATTTCCATCATAATGGACGTCGTTTCGACTGATATCTCGCAACGGAGACATTCTACAAGGCCCTGGAGTGGCACTCATGCGTGCTACATCATGGAGCATCCAACCTTTTCAGTGGAAAAGTTTAGAAACTTTGTGAATAAACACATTTCTCACCTTGTTTGGCACAACCTTTGGATAAGCGATGCGTTTTGGGCAATGTCCTTAAACTTTCGATGGAAATAACGCCCCAACAAATTAATCTGGTCCATTGAGAGCAATTCTGCACCGAGCACGTCAGGTTTAGGAACTAATTTGTGGTAGCATGGCAGAGAAAAAATGACATTGGACGGGCTAAAAAACTCTCTTCAAATTCCAAGTTGTCATGCATTTCCATCATAATGGATGTCGTTTTGACCGATATATCGCAACGGCGACATTCTACAAGGCCCTGGAGTGCCACTCATGCGTGCTACATCATGGAGCATCCATCCTTTTCAGTGGAAAAGTTTAGAAACTTTGTGAATAAACACATTTCTCACCTAGTTTGGCACAACCTTTGGATAAGCGATGCGTTTTGGGCAATGTCCTTAAAGTTTCGATGGAAATAACGCCCCAACAATTTAATCTGGTCCGTTGAGAGCAATTCTGCACCGAGCACGTCAGGTTTAGGAACTAATTTGTGGTAGCGTGGCAGGGAAAAAACGACATTGGACGGGCTAAAAAACTCTCTTCAAATTTCATGTTGTCATGCATTTCCATCATAATGGATGTCGTTTTGACCGATATCTCACAAGGAAGACATTGTACAAGGCCCTGGAGTGGCACTCATGCGTGCTACGTCATGGAGCATGCAACCTTTTCAGTGGAAAAGTTTAGAAACTAGGCGAATAAACACATTCCTCACCTTGTTTGGCACAACCTTTGGATAAGCGATGCGTTTAGGGCAATGTCCTTAAAGTTTCATCGGTAATAACCCCACAACAAGTTAATCTGGTCCGTTGAGGGCCCTTCTACACCGAGCACGTCAGGTTTAGGAACTAATTTGTGGTAGCATGGCAGAGAAAGAACAACATTGGACGGGCTAAAAAACTCTCTTCAAATTCCAAGTTGTCATGCATTTCCATCATAGTGGATGTCGTTTTGACTGATATATCACAACGGAGACATTCTACAAGGCCCTGGAGTGCCACTCATGCGTGCTACATCATGGAGCGTGCAACCTTTTCACGGGAAAAGTTTAGAAACTAGGCCAATAAACACGTTCCTCACCTTGTTTGGCACAACCTTTGGATAAGCGATCCGTTTAGGGCAATGTCCTTAAAGTTTCGATGGAAATAAACCAACAACAATTTAATCTGGTCTGTTGAGGGCCCTTCTACACCGAGCACATCAGGTTTAGGAACTAATTTGTGGTAGCGTGGCAGGGAAAGAACGACATTGGACGGGCTAAAAAACTCTCTTCAAATTCCATGTTGTCATGCATTTCCATCATAATGGATGTCGTTTTGACTGATATCTTGTAACAGAGATATTCTACAAGGCCCTGGAGTGGCACTCATGCGCGCTATGTCATGGAGCATGCAACCTTTTCAGGGGAAAAGTTTAGAAACTAGGTGAATAAACAAATTCCCCACCTTGTTTGGCACAACCTTTGGATAAGTTATGTGCTTTACCGCAATGTCCTTAAAGTTTCGATGGAAATAACACCACAACAAGTTAATCTGGTCCGTTGAGGGCCCTTGTACACCGAGTACGTCAGGTTTAGGAACTAATTTGTGGTAGCGTGACAGGGAAATAACGACATTGGACGGGCTAAAAAACTCTCTTCAAATTCCATGTTGTCATGCATTTCCATCATAATGGATGTCGTTTTAACTGATATATCGCAACGGAGACATTCTACAAGGCCCTCGAGTGGCACTCATGCGTGCTACATCCTGGAGCAAGCAACCTTTTCAGGGGAAATATTTAGAAACTTTGTGAATAAACACATTTCTCACCTTGTTTGGCACAACCTTTGGATAAGCGATGCGTTTTGGGCAATGTCCTTAAAGTTTCTATGGAAATAGCGCCCTAACAATTTAATCAGGTCCGTTGAGAGCCCTTCTGCACCGAGCACGTCAGGTTTAGGAACTAATTTGTGGTAGCTTGGCAGGGAAAGAACGACATTGGACGGGCTAAAAAACTCTCTTCAAATTCCATGTTGTCATGCATTTCCATCATAATGGATGTCGTTTTGACCGATATCTCACAACGAAGACATTCTACAAGGCCCTGGAGTGGCACTCATGCGTGCTACGTCATGGAGCATGGAACCTTTTCAGGGGATATGTTTAGAAATTAGGCGAATAAACACATTCGTCACCTTGTTTGGCACAACCTTTGGATAAGCGATGCGGTTTACCGCAATATCCTTAAAGTTTCGATAAAAATAACCCCACAACAGGTTAATCTGGTCCGTTGAGGGCCCTTCTACACCGAGTACGTCAGGTTTAGGAACTAATTTGTGGTAGCGTGGCAGGGAAAGAACGACATTGGACGGGCTAAAAAACTCTCTTCAAATTCCATGTTGTCTTGCATTTCCTCATAGTGGATGTCGTTTTGACTGATATCTCGCAACGGAGACATTCTACAATGCCCTCGAGTGCACTCATGCGTGCTACGTCATGGAGCAAGCAACCTTTTCAGGGGAAATGTTTAGAAACTTTGTGAATAAACACATTTCTCACCTTGTTTGGCACAACCTTTGGATAAGTGATGCGTTTTGGGCAATGTCCTTAAAGTTTCGATGGAAATAACGCCCCAACAATTTAATTAGGTCCGTTGAGAGCCCTTCTGCACCGAGCACGTCAGGTTTAGGAACTAATTTGTGGTAGCTTGGCAGGGAAAGAACGACATTGGACGGGCTAAAAAACTCTCTTCAAATTCCATGTTGTCATGCATTTCCATCATAATGAATGTCGTTTTGACCGATATCTCACAACGAAGACATTCTACAAGGCCCTGGAGTGGCACTCATGCGTGCTATGTCATGGAGCATGCAACCTTTTCAGTGGAAAAGTTTAGAAACTAGGCGAATAAACACATTCCTCACCTTGTTTGGCACAACCTTTGGATAAGCGATGCGGTTTACCGCAATGTCCTTAACGTTTCGATGAAAATAACCCCACAACAGGTTAATCTGGTCCATTGAGGGCCCTTCTACACCGAGTACGTCAGGTTTAGGAACTAATTTGTGGTAGCGTGGCAGGGAAAGAACGACATTGGACGGTCTAAAAAACTCTCTTCAAATTCCATGTTGTCTTGCATTTCCATCATAATGGATGTCGTTTTGACTGATATCTCGCAACGGAGACATTCTACAAGGCCCTCGAGTGGCACTCATGCGTGCTACGTCATGGAGCATGCAACCTTTTCAGGGGATATGTTTGGAAATTAGGCGAATAAACACATTCGTCACCTTGTTTGGCACAACCTTTGGATAAGCGATGCGGTTTACCGCAATGTCCTTAAAGTTTCGATAAAAATAACCCCACAACAATTTAATCTGGTCCGTTGAGGGCCCTTCTGCACCGAGCACGTCAGGTTTAGGAACTAATTTGTGGTAGCTTGGCAGGGAAAAAACGAAATTGGACGGGCTAAAAAACTCTCTTCAAATTCCATGTTGTCATGCATTTCCATCTTAATAGATGTCGTTTTGACCGATATCTCACAACGAAGACATTCTACAAGGCCCTGGAGAGGCACTCATGCTTGCTACGTCATGGAGCATGCAATCTGTTCAGGGGAAAAAAGTTTAGAAACTAGGCGAATAAACACATTCCTCACCTTGTTTGGCACAACCTTTGGATAAGCGATGCGCTTTACCGCAATGTCCTTAAACTTTCGATGAAAATAACCCCACAACAGGTTAATCTGGTCTGTTGAGGGCCCTTGTACACCGAGCACCTCAGGTTTAGGAAATAATTTGTGGTAGCATGGCTGGGAAAGATTGACATTGGACGGGCTAAAAAACTCTCTTCAAGTTCCATGTTTTCATGCATTTCCATCATAATGAATGTCGTTTTGACCGATATCTCACAACGAAGACATTCTACAAGGCCCTGGAGTGGCACTCATGCGTGCTATGTCATGGAGCATGCAACCTTTTCAGTGGAAAAGTTTAGAAACTAGGCGAATAAACACATTCCTCACCTTGTTTGGCACAACCTTTGGATAAGCGATGCGGTTTACCGCAATGTCCTTAACGTTTCGATGAAAATAACCCCACAACAGGTTAATCTGGTCCGTTGAGGGCCCTTGTACACCGAGCACCTCTAGTTTAGGAAATAATTTGTGGTAGCATGGCTGGGAAAGATTGACATTGGACGGGCTAAAAAACTCTCTTCAAATTCCAACCTGTCATGCATTTCCATCATAAGGGATGTCGTTTTGACTGACATCTCGCAACGGAAACATTCTACAAGTTCCTGGAGTGGCACTCATGCATGCTACGTCATGGAGCATGCAACCTTTTCAGGGAAAAGTTTAGAAACTTTGTGAATAAATAAATTCGTCACCTTGTTTGGCACAACCTTTGGATAAGCGATGCGTTTAGGGCAATGTCCTTAAAGTTTCGATGGAAATAACCCCACAACAAGTTAATCTGGTCCGTTGAGGGCCCTTGTACACCGAGCACGTCAGGTTTAGGAACTAATTTGTGGTAGCGTGGCAGGGAAAGAACGACATTGGACGGGCTAAAGAACTCTCTTCAAATTCCATGTTGTCATACATTTCGATCATAATGGATGTCGTTTTGAGTCAAATCTCCCAACGGAGACATTCTACAAGGCCCTCGAGTGGCACTCATGCGTGCTACGTCATGGAGCAAGCAACCTTTTCAGGGTAAATGTTTAGAAACTTTGTGAATAAACACATTTCTCATCTTGTTTGGCAACACCTTTGGATAAGCGATGCGTTTAGGGCAATGTCCTTAAAGTTTCGATGGAAATAACCCCACAACAAGTTAATCTGGTCCATTGAGGGCCCTTCTACCCCGACCACGTCAGGTTTAGGAACTAATTTGTGGTAGCGTGGCAGGGGAAGAACGACATTGGACGGGCTAAAAAACTCTCTTCAAATTCCATGTTGTCATGCATTTCCATCATAATGGATGTCGTTTTGACCGATATCTCACAACGAAGACATTCTACAAGGCCCTGGAATGGCAGTAATGCGTGCTACGTCATGGCGCATGCAACCTTTTCAGGGGAAAAGTTTAGAAACTATGCGAATAAACACATTCCTCACCTTGTTTGGCACAACCTTTGGATAAGCGATGCGCTTTACCGCAATGTCCTTAAAGTTTCGATGGAAATAACCCCGCAACAAGTTAATCTGGTCCCTTGAGGGCCCTTGTACACTGAGCACGTCAGGTTTAGGAACTAATTTGTGGTAGCGTGGCAGGGAAAGTACGACATTGAACGGGCTAAAAAACTCTCTTCAAATTCCATGTTGTCATGCATTTTCATCATAGTGGATGTCGTTTTGACTGATATCTCGCAACGGAGACATTCTACAAGGCCCTTGAGTGGCACTCACGCATGCTACGACATGGAGCAAGCAACCTTTTCTGGGGAATTGTTTAGAAACATTGTGCATAAACACATTTCTCACCTTGTTTGGCACAACCTTTGGATAAGCGATGCGTTTTGGTCAATGTCCTTAAAGTTTCGATTGAAATAATGCCCCAACAATTTAATCGGGTCCGTTGAGAGCCCTTCCGCACCGAGCACGTCAGGTTTAGGAACTAATTTGAGGTAGCTTGGTAGGGAAAGAACAACATTGGACGGGCTAAAAAACTCTCTTCAAATTCCATGTTGTCATGCATTTCCATCATAATGGATGTCGTTTTGACCGATATCTCACAACGAAGACATTCTACAAGGCCCTGGAGTGGCACTCATGCGTGCTACGTCATGGAGCATGCAACCTTTTCAGGGGAAAATTTTAGAAATTAGGCGAATAAACACATTCCTCACCTTGTTTGGCACAACCTTTGGATAAGCGATGCGCTTTACCGCAATGTCCTTAAAGTTTCGATGAAAATAACCCCACAACAGGTTAATCTGGTCCGTTGAGGGTCCTTCTACACTGAGCACGTCAGGTTTAGCAACTAATTTGTGGTAGCGTGGCAGGGAAAGAACGACATTGGACGGGCTAAAGAACTCTCTTCAAATTCCATGTTGTCATGCATTTCCATCATAATGGATGTGGTTTTGACTCAAATCTCGCAACGGAGACATTCTACAAGGCCCTCTAGTGGCACTCATGCGTGCTACGTGATGGAGCAAGCAACCTTTTCAGGGTTAAACTACAAGGACCTCTAGTGGCACTCATGCGTGCTACGTCAAGGAGCAAGCAACCTTTTCAGGGTAAATGTTTAGAAACTTTGTGAATAAACACATTTCTCACCTTGTTTGGCAACACCTTTGGATAAGCGATGCGTTTAGGGCAATGTCCTTAAAGTTTCGATGGAAATAACCCCACAACAAGTTAATCTGGTCCGTTGAGGGCCCTTCTACACCGACCACGTCCGGTTTAGGAACTAATTTGTGGTAGCGTGGCAGGGGAAGAACGACATTGGACGGGCTAAAAAACTCTCTTCAAATTCCATGTTGTCATGCATTTCCATCATAATGGATGTCGTTTTGACCGATATCTCACAACGAAGACATTCTACAAGGCCCTGGAGTGGCACTAATGCGTGCTACGTCATGGAGCATGCAACCTTTTCAGGGGAAATGTTTAGAAACTAGGCGAATAAACACATTCCTCACCTTGTTTGGCACAACCTTTGGATAAGCGATGCGCTTTACCGCAATGTCCTTAAAGTTTCGATGAAAATAACCCCACAACAGGTTAATCTGGTCCGTTGAGGGCCCTTCTACACTGAGCACGTCAGGTTTAGGAACTAATTTGTGGTAGTGTGGCAGGGAAAGAACGACATTGGACGGGCTAAAGAACTCTCTTCAAATTCCATGTTGTCATGCATTTCCATCATAATGGATGTCGTTTTGACTCAAATCTCGCAACGGAGACATTCTACAAGGCCCTCGAGTGGCACCCATGCGTGCTACGTCATGGAGCAAGCAACCTTTTCAGGGTAAATGTTTAGAAACTTTGTGAATAAACACATTTCTCACCTTGTTTGGCAACACCTTTGGATAAGCGATGCGTTTAGGGCAATGTCCTTAAAGTTTCGATGGAAATAACCCCACAACAAGTTAATCTGGTCCATTGAGGGCCCTTCTACACCGACCACGTCAGGTTTATGAACTAATTTGTGGTAGCGTGGCAGGGGAAGAACGACATTGGACGGGCTAAAAAATACTCTTCAAATTCCATGTTGTTATGCATTTACATCATAATGGATGTCGTTTTGACAGATATCTCACAACGGAGACATTCTACAAGGCCTTCGAGTGGCACTCATGCGTGCCACGTCATGGAGCAAGCAACCTTTTCCGGCGAAATGTTTAGAAACTAGGCGAATAAACAAATTTCTCACCTGGTTTGGCAGAACGTTTGGATAAGCGATGCGCTTTACCGCAATGTCCTCAAAGTTTCGATGAAAATAACCCCACAACAGGTTAATCTGGTCCGTTGAGGGCCCTTCTACACCGAGTACGTCAGGTTTAGGAACTAATTTGTGGTAGCATGGCAGGGAAAGAACGACATTGGACGGGCTAAAAAACTCTCTTCAAATTCCAGGTTGTCATGCATTTCCATCATAATGGATGCCGTTTTGACTGATATCTCGCAACGGAGACATTCTACAAGGCCCTCGAGTGGCACTCATGCATGCTATGACATGGAGCAAGCAACCTTTTCAGGGGAAATGTTTAGAAACTTTGTGCAGAAACACATTTCTCACCTTGTTTGGCACAACCTTTGGATAAGCGATGCGTTTTGGTCAATGTCCTTAAAGTTTCGATGAAAATAACACCCCAACAATTTAATCGGGTCTGTTGAGAGCCCTTCCGCACCGAGCACGTCAGGTTTAGGAACTAATTTGTGGTAGCGTGGCAGGGAAAGAACGACATTGGACGGGCTAAAAAACTCTCTTCAAATTCCATGTTGTCATGCATTTCCATCATAATGGATGTCGTTTTAACCGATATCTCACAACGAAGACATTCTACAAGGCCCTAGAGTGGCACTGATGCGTGCTACATCATGGAGCATGCAACCTTTTCAGGGGAAAAGTTTAGAAATTAGGCGAATAAACACATTCCTCACCTTGTTTGGCACAACCTTTGGATAAGCGATCCGTTTAGGGCAATGTCCTTAAAGTTTCGATGGAAATAAACCAACAAGAATTTAATCTGGTCTGTTGAGGGCCCTTCTACACCGAGCACATCAGGTTTAGGAACTAATTTGTGGTAGCGTGGCAGGGAAAGAACGACATTGGACGGGCTAAAAAACTCTCTTCAAATTCCATGTTGTCATGCATTTCTATCATAATGGATGTCGTTTTGACCGATATCTCACAACGAAGACATTCTACAAGGCCCTGGAGTGGCACTCATGCGTGCTACGTCATGGAGCATGCAACCTTTTCAGGGGATATGTTTAGAAATTAGGCGAATAAACACATTCGTCACCTTGTTTGGCACAACCTTTGGATAAGCGATGCGGTTTACCGCAATGTCCTTAAAGTTTCGATAAAAATAACCCCACAACAGGTTAATCTGGTCCGTTGAGAGCCCTTCCGCACCGAGCACGTCAGGTTTAGGAACTAATTTGTGGTAGCGTGGCAGGGAAAGAACGACATTGGACGGGCTAAAAAACTCTCTTCAAATTCCATGTTGTCATGCATTTCCATCATAATGGATGTCGTTTTAACCGATATCTCACAACGAAGACATTCTACAAGGCCCTAGAGTGGCACTCATGCGTGCTACGTCATGGAGCATGCAACCTTTTCAGGGGAAAAGTTTAGAAATTAGGCGAATAAACACATTCCTCACCTTGTTTGGCACAACCTTTGGATAAGCGATGCGCTTTACCGCAATGTCCTTAAAGTTACGATGGAAATAACCCCACAACAGGTTAATCTGGTCTATTGAGGGCCCTTCTACACTGAGGACGTCAGGTTTAGGAACTAATTTGTGGTAGCGTGGCAGGGAAAGAACGACATTGGACGGGCTAAAAAACTCTCTTCAAATTCCTTGTTGTCATGCATTTCCATCATAATGGATGTCGTTTTGACTGATATCTTGTAACAGAGATATTCTACAAGGCCCTGGAGTGGCACTCATGCGTGCTATGTCATGGAGCATGCAACCTTTTCAGGGGAAAAGTTTAGAAATTAGGCGAATAAACACATTCCTCGCCTTGTTTGGCACAACCTTTGGATAAGCGATGCGCTTTACCGCAATGTCCTTAAAGTTTCGATGGAACTAAACCCACAACAAGTTAATCTGGTCCCATGAGGGCCCTTCTACACCGAGCACGTCAGGTTTAGAAACTAATTTGTGGTAGCGTGGCAGGGAAAGAACGACATTGGACGGGCTAAAAAACTCTCTACAAATTCCATGTTGTCATGCATTTCCATCATAATAGATGTCGTTTTGACCGATATCTCACAACGAAGACATTCTACAAGGCCCTGGAGTGGCACTCATGCGTGCTACGCCATGGAGCATGCAACCTTTTTAGGGGAAAAGTTTAGAAATTAGGCGAATAAACACATTCCTCACCTTGTTTGTCACACCCTTTGGATAAGCGATGCGCTTAACCGCAATGTCCTTAAAGTTTCGATGGAAATAAACCCACAACAAGTTAATCTGGTCCCATGAGGGCCCTTCTACACCGAGCACGTAAGGTTTAGGAACTAATTTGTGGTAGCGTGGCAGGGAAATAACGACAATGGACAGGCTAAAAAACTCTCTTCAAATTCCATGTTGTCATGCATTTCCATCATAAGGGATGTCGTTTTGACTGATATCTCGCAACGTAGATATTTTACAAGGCCCTAGAGTGGCAGTCATGCGTGCTATGTCATGGAGCATGCAACCGTTTCAGGGGAAAAGTTTAGAAACTAGGCGAATAAACACATTCCTCACCTTGTTTGGCACAACCATTGGATAAGCGATGCGTTTTGGGCAATGTCCTTAAAGTTTCGATGGAAGTAAACCCACAACAAGTTAATCTGGTCTGTTGAGGGCGCTTCAACACTGAGCACGTCAGGTTTAGGAACTAATTTATGGTAGCGTGGCAGGGAAAGAACGACATTGGACGGGCTAAAAAACTCTCTTCAAATTCCATGTTGTCATGCATTTTAATCATAATAGATGTCGTTTTGACTGATATCTCGCAACGGAGACATTCTACAAGGCCCTGGAGTGGCACTCAAGCATGCTACATCGTGGAGCAAGCAACCATCTCAGGGAAAAGTTTAGAAACTTTGTGAATAAACACATTCCTCTCCTTGTTTGGCACAACCTTTGGATAAGCGATGCGTTTAGGGCAATGTCCTTAAACTTTCGATGGAAATAACCCTACAACAAGTTAATCTGGTCCGTTGAGGGCCCTTCTACACCAAGCACGTAAGGTTTAGGAACTAATTTGTGGTAGCCTGGCAGGGAAATAACGACAACGGACAGCCTAAAAAACTCTCTTCAAATTCCTTGTTGTCATGCATTTCCATCATAAGTGATGTCGTTGTGACTGATATCTCACAACGGAGATATTTTACACGGCCCTGGAGTGGCACTCATGCGTGCTATGTCATGGAGCATGCGACCTTTTCAGGGGAAAAGTTTAGAAACTAGGCGAATAAACACATTCCTCACCTTGTTTGGCACAACCTTTGGATAAGCGATGCGTTTAAGGCAATGTCCTTAAAGTTTCGATGGAAATAACCCTACAACAAGTTAATCTGGTCCGTTGAGCGCCCTTCTATACCGAGCATGTAAGGTTTAGGAACTAATTTGTGGTAGCGTGGCAGGGAAATGACGACAAAGGACAGGCTAAAAAACTCTCTTCAAATTCCATGTTGTCATGCATTTCCATCATAAGGGATGTCGTTTTGACTGATATATCGCAACGGAGATATTTTACAAGGCCCTGGAGTGGCACTCACGCATGCTACGTCATGGAGCATGCAACCTTTTCAGGGGATAAGTTTTGAAACTAGGTGAATAAACACATTCCTCAACTTGTTTGGCACAACCTTTGGATAAGCGATGCGTTTAGGGCAATGTCCTTAAAGTTTCGATGGAAGTAAACCTACAACAAGTTAATCTGGTCCGTTGAGGGCCCTTCCACACCGAGCGCGTCAGGTTTAGGAACTAATTTGTGGTAGCGTGGCAGGGAAAGAACGACATTGGACGGGCCAAAAAACTCTCTTCAAATTCCATGTTGTCATGCATTTTAATCATTATAGATGCCGTTTTGACTGATATCTCGCAACGGAGATATTGTACAAGGCCCTAGAGTGGCACTCATGCATGCTACGTCGTGGAGCAATCAACCTTCTCAGGGGAAAAGTTTAGAAACTTTGTGAATAAACACATTCCTCACCTTGTTTGGCACAACCTTTGGATAAGCGATGCCTTTAGGGCAATGTCCTTAATGTTTCGATGGAAATAGCCCCACAACAAGTTAATCTGGTCCGGTGAGGGCCCTTCTACACCGAGAACGTTAGGTTTAGGAACTAATTTGTGGTAGCGTGGCAACGAAAGAACGGCAATGGATGGGCTAAAAAACTCTCTTCAAATACCATGTTGTCATGCATTTCCATCATAATGGATGTCGTTTTGACTGATATATTACAACGGAGATATTCTACAAGGCCCTGGAGTGGCACTCATGCGTGCTACGTCATGGAGCAAGCAACCTTCTCAGTGGAAAATTTAGAAAGTTTGTGAATAAACACATTCCTCACCTTGTTTGGCACATCCTTTGGATAAGTGATGCGTTTAGGGCAATGTCCTCAAACTTTCGATGGAAATAACCCCACAACAAGTTAATCTGGTCCATTGAGGGCCCTTCTACACCAAGCACGTCAGGTATAGGAACTAATTTGTGGTAGCATGGCAGAGAAAGAACGACATTGGACGGGCCAAAAAACTCTCTTCAAATTCCATGTTGTCATGCATTTCCATCATAATGGATGTCGTTTTGACTGATATCTCACAACAGAGACTTTCTACAAGGCCCTCGAGTGGCACTCATGCGTGCTATGTCATGGAGCTAGCAACCTTTTCAGGGGAAATGTCTTGAAACTTTGTGAATAAACACATTACTCACCTTGTTTGGCACAACATTTGGAAAAGCGATGCGTTTAGGGCAATGTCCTTAATATTTCGATGGATATAACCCCACAACAAGTTAATCTGGTGCATTGAGGGCCCTTCTACACCGAGCACGTCAGGTTTAGGAACTAATTTGTGGTAGCGTGGCAGGGAAAGAACGACATTGGACGGGCTAAAAAACTCTCTTCAAATTTCATCTTGTCATGCATTTCCATCATAACGGATGTCGTTTTGACTAATATCTCGCAACGGAGACATTCTACAAGGCCCTCGAGTGGCACTCATGCGTGCTACGTCATGGAGCATGCAACCTTTTCAGCGGAAAAGTTTAGAAACTAGGCGAATAAACACATTCTTCACCTTGTTTGGCACAACCTTTGGATAAGCGATGCGCTTTACCGCAATGTCCTTAAATTTTCGATGGAAATATCCCCACAACAAGTTAATCTAGTCCGTGAGGGCCCTTCTACACCGAGCACGTCAGGTTTAGGAACTAATTTGGGGTAGAGTGGCAGGGTAAGAACGACATTGCACGGGCTAAAATACTCTCTTCAGAATCCATGTTGTCATGCATTTCCATCATAATGGATGTCGTTTTGACTGATATCTCGCAACGGAGACATGCTACAAGACCCTCGAGTGGCACTCATGCGAGCTACGTCATGGAGCAAGCAACCTTTTCAGGGGAAATGTTTAGAAACTTTGTGAATAAACACATTCCTCACCTTGTTTGGCACAACCTTTGGATAAGCGATCCGTTTAGGGCAATGTCCTTAAAGTTTCGATGGAAATAACACCACAACAAGTTAATCTGGTCCGTTGAGGGCCCTTCTACACCGAGCACGTCAGGTTTAGGAACTAATTTGTGGTAGCGTGTCAGGGAAAGAACGAAATTGGACGGGCTAAAAAACTCTCTTCAAATTCCAGGTTGTCATGCATTTCCATCATAATGGATGTCATTTTGACTAATATCTCGCAATGGAGACATTGTACAAGGCCCTCGAGTGGCACTCATGCGTGCCACGTCATGGAGCATGCAACCTTTTCAGGGGAAATGTTTAGAAACTTTGTGAATAAACACATACCTCACCATGTTTGGCAGAAACTTTGGATAAGCATTGCGTTTTGGGCAATGTCCTTAAAGTTTCGATGGAAATAACCCCGCAACAAGTTAATCTGGTCTTTTGATGGCCATTCCACACTGAGCACGTCAGGTTTAGGAACTAATTTGTGGTAGCATCGCATGGAAAGAACGACATTGGACGGGCTAAAAAACTCTCTTCAAATTACAAGTTGTCATGCATTTCCATCATAATGGATGTCGTTTTGACTGATATCTTGCAACAGAGACATTCTACAAAGCCCTGGAGTGCCACTCATGCGTGCTACATCATGGAGCAAGCAACCTTTTCAGTGCAAAAGTTTAGAAACTTTGTGAATAAACACATTCCTCACCTTGTTTGGCACAACCATTGGATAAACGATGCTTATAAGGCAATGTCCTTAAAGTTTCGACAGAAATAACACGACAACAAGTTAATCTGGTCCGTTGAGGGCCATTCGACACCGAGCACGTCAGGTTTGGAAACTAATTTGTGGTAGCATGGCAGGGAAAGAACGACATTGGACGGGCTAAAAAACTCTCTTCAAATTCCATGTTGTCATGCATTTCCATCATAATGGATGTCGTTTTGACTGATATCTCGCAACAGAGACATTGTACAAGGCCCTGGAGTGGCACTGACGCATGCTACGTCATGGAGCATGCAACCTTTTTAGGGGAAAAGTTTAGAAACTTTGTGAATAAACACATTCCTCACCTTGTTTGGCACAACCTTTGGATAAACGATGCGTATAAGGCAATGTCCTTAAAGTTTCGATGGAAATAACACGACAACAAGTTAATCTGGTCCGTTGAGGGCCATTCGACACCGAGCACGTCAGGTTTGGGAACTAATTTGTGGTAGCATGGCAGGGAAAGAACGACATTGGACGGGCTAAAAAACTCTCTTCAAATTCCATGTTGTCATCCATTTCCATCATAATGGATGTCGTTTTGACTAATATCTCTCAACGGAGACATTCTACAAGGCCCTGGAGTGGCACTCATGCGTGCTACGTCGTTGAGCATGCACCCTTTTCAGGGGAAATGTTTTGAAACTAGGCGAATAAACACATTCTTCACCTTGTTTGGCACAACCATTTGGTAAGCGTTGCACTTTACCGCTATGTCCTTAAAGTTTCGATGGAAATATCCCCACAACAAGTTAATCTGGTCCATTGAGGGCCCTTCTACACCGAGCACGTCAGGTTTAGGAACTAATTTGTGGTAGCGTGGCAGGGAAAGAACGACAATGGACGAGCTAAAAAACTCTCTTCAAATTCCATGTTGTCATGCATTTCCATCATAATGGATGTCGTTTTGACTAATATCTCGCAATGGAGACATTGCACAAGGCCCTGGAGTGGCACTCATGCGTGCTACGTCGTGGAGCATACAACCTTTTCAGGGGAAAAGTTTAGAAACTAGACGAATAAACACATTCTTCACCTTGTTTGGCACAACCATTTGATAAGCGTTGCACTTTACCGCAATGTCCTTAAAGTTTCGATGGAAATATCCCCACAACAAGTTAATCTGGTCCATTGAGGGCCCTTCTACACCGAGCACGTCAAGTTTAGGAACCAATTTGTGGTAGCGTGGCAGGGAAAGAACGACATTGGACGGGCTAAAAAACTGTCTTCAAAATCCATGTTGTCACGCATGTCCATCATAATGGATGTCGTTTTGACTGATATCTCACAATGGAGACATTCTACAAGGCCCTGGAGTGGCACTCATGCGTGCTACGTCATGGAGCATGCAACCTTTTTAGGGGAAAAGTTTGAAACTTTGTGAATAAACACATTCCTCACCTTGTTTGGCACAACCTTTGGATAAGCGATACGTTTAGGGCAATGTCCTTAAAGTTTCGATGATAATAACACCACAACAAGTTAATCTGGTCCGTTGAGGGCCCTTCTACACCGAGCACGTCAGGTTTAGGAACAAATTTGTGGTTGCGTGTCAGGGAAAGAACGAAATTGGACGGGCTAAAAAACTCTCTTCAAATTCCATGTTGTCATGCATTTCCGTCATAATGGATGTCATTTTGACTAATATCTCGCAACAGAGACATTGTACAAGGCCCTCGAGTGGCACTCATGCGTGCTACGTCATGGAGCATGCAACCTTTTCAGCGGAAAAGTTTCGAAACTAGGCGAATAAACACATTCTTCACCTTGTTTGGCACAACCTTTGGATAAGCGATGCGCTTTACCGCAATGTCCTTAAATTTTCGATGGAAATATCCCCACAACAAGTTAATCTAGTCCGTGAGGGCCCTTCTACACCGAGCACGTCAGGTTTAGGAACTAATTTGGGGTAGCGTGGCAAGGTAAGAACGACATTGCACGGGCTAAAACACTCTCTTCAAAATCCATGTTGTCATGCATTTCCATCATAATGGATGTCGTTTTGACTGATATCTTGCAACGGAGACATTCTACAAGACCCTCGAGTGGCACTCATGCGTGCTACGTCATGGAGCAAGCAACCTTTTCAGGGAAAATGTTTAGAAACTTTGTGAATAAACACATTCCTCACCTTGTTTGGCACGACCTTTGGATCAGCGATCCGTTTAGGGCAATGTCCTTAAAGTTTCGATGGAAATAACACCACAACAAGTTAATCTGGTCCGTTGAGGGCCCTTCTACACTGAGCACGTCAGGTTTAGGAACTAATTTGTGGTAGCGTGTCATGGAAAGAACGAAATTGGACGGGCTAAAAAACTCTCTTCAAATTCCATATTGTCATGCATTTCCATCATTATGGATGTCATTTTGACTAATATCTCGCAACGGAGACGTTGTACAAGGCCCTCGAGTGGCACTCATGCGTACTACATCATGGAGCATGCAACCTTTTCAGGGGAAAAGTTTAGAAACTAGGCGAATAAACACATTCTTCACCCTGTTTGGCACAACCTTTGGATAAGCGATGCGCTTTACCGCAATGTCCTTAAATTTTCGATGGAAATATCCCCACAACAAGTTAATCTAGTCCTTGAGGGCCCTTCTACACTGAGCACGTTAGGTTTAGGAACTAATTTGTGGTAACGTGGCAGGGAAAGAACGTCATTGGACGGGCTAAAAAACTCTCTTCAAAATCCATGTTGTCATGCATTTCCATCATACTGGATGTCGTTTTGACTGATATCTCGCAACGGAGACATTCTACAAGGCCCTGGAGTGGCACTCATGCGTGCTACGTCGT
>BDMV01000006.1:46893446-46905616 GCA_008326285.1 Oryza officinalis
GTGTTAACGACCAAATTTGGTAAATCAAATATTAGATCTGAAGATAGAATCAAAGCGGATTTGGAGGAAGCTGGCGGTTACCAAAACAGAGCAAGAATCGGTTGGTGACCGAATCGGCTACGGTGTCTATCGACTGGTGACCGAATCGGCTATTGTGACCATCGGCTGAGACAGAGTCGGACAAGGATAGCCGATGTAGCCGATTCCGACGAAAGGATAACAGAGTCTTTGTCGGGGTCGGTTGGTGAGCTTCATGAGGATTCCCATATACGGATTGGGTCCGAAGAAGGGAATTGTATCTATTGCTTAGGATATAATGTTAGTTTCCTAGTAGATACTGTCGGTTAGAGTCTGTATTAGGAAACTGTCTTTAATGTGAGTTGTAATAGAGATAGGGGTCGTGTCCGATAAGGACTTATTGTGGAGTTCTGGGTATAAATTAAGCCCAGGTTCGTGTAAAGAAAAAAAACAGATCAATACAACAACTTCGGCGCATCGCCACCTTTACTCTTTCACTGTTTTTTCGACGAGTTCTTGCTTTCGAGTTGGGCTGCATCGGTTTCGATCTCCAGCAAGAGGTAAAACTTGTTATGGCGGCTTGCGCTCTCGGGATTAGTGCTTCCATCTTTATGACACTCTGATCCTGTTTGTGTGAATCGTCGAGTTATCATATATATTGTATAATCTGAATTGATATCAATATACAACTTAGATCGGTTGGTGTTTGTTTCTCAGAAAAGCAACCGATAGGGTTATATATTGTGTTGATCTAGATTATACAATATATCTACCATCTCGAAAAGGTTTTCATCGGCTTGATCATCTAGACATTATGTTTCTTTACATATTTGGTGCTGCATCAGTTAGGTTTGACCTACTAAATCATGTTTAGAACCATAGTTTCTAGCTTGTCTGTGATTGCTAATAGAGATAGCGTCGGGGTTTCAGCCGATCTTACCTGGTTTAATTATCTTGTTATCTTGGTATATTAAACCTGCCCTTTTATATCGAGATATTAACTTAGTAAAATATATCGAGCTTGTTGTCAAATCTGGTTAGGATCATCTTAACATTAGTTTGACAAGTTGTTTAATATATTTTGTTTATGATAATCTCTCTGTATAAAGTAGTATCGGAGTACTAGCCGATACATGTTAGATTTGCCTAATCGGCTATGCTATGAACTGGTATAATCTATGCTTCATAATGTATTTAGGCATAAGTGATTTATACTGTCTCGGCGCCCTGTCCGATCTATCCCAATCACTTGGTTTAAATATATTTTGAGGCTTAGATTATATTTTGTTGATATTTACAGCCGATTGAGTAGATTTAGCTTTATCTTGCTTTATCTGTTATAGCCATTTAATGCATCTTGCATCGGCTCAATGCTCAATGATATGTCATCGGCAAGTCAGCCGATCGGCTATCATTGGTGGATTTAACTGCGTTTTCTTTGTTTCTTATTGGTTGCAGGATCAAACCAATTGGCACGCCTAGAACCCGAAAGAAATATTTGGACCTGCACTGGAGTTAAGCAGATCTCCCAGGCCAGTGTGTGTTTTTTTACATCAACACGCTTTTGGCACGCCCAGTGGGACACGAAGAATTTTCATCATGGTAGACTTCAAGACAACTGACGTTGACCCAGAGAATATTATTCCAATGACAGTGGACAAGTTGACGTGCGGAACAAAAGGCAGAGCTGGAGGATATAATGAACAAGCTTCAAAACCAGGTAGCTTGCATTCTTTTGTTTCAAACTAGATCGGGGAACGGTGGTTCAGAGATACAAAGTAGCTTTGCCCGAACAATGAATAGCCAGAGTCAAGTTCTAGGAAGGAAAAAGGGTTAAGCAAGAGGAATCTCCTGTAGAACCCAGGATCAATGTAGATTCTGACACTTGACAAAGAGACAATCGGCTGATGATAATATAGCAATAATATGATCCGGTAGAAACCAATCGGCCGATGTAACATGCAATAGATCGGCAATGACTCGATGAAGTGAAACGAAAGTTAGATGTACTCGATCGGCTGTAGATATCAATGATACATAATCTAAATCTCAAAATATATTTAAACTAAGTGATTGGGATAGATCGGACAGGGCGCCGAGACAGTATAAATCACTTATGTCTAAAAACACCTCAAGAGAGAGATTATATATATTCATAGCATAGCCGATGAAGTGAATCTAACATAGATCCAATGCCATAAAATCCACAAGATTAGATTAAATAGTGAAACCTTTGTTGTTATCGGCTAAATTCAACTTATATGTAATCCTTATAAGCCGATGCAACGTCCAGATAACTCATTGGCTGAAACCCCGATGAAACCCTTATCGGCAATCAAAAAGCAGGCTAGAGATTCATGATTCTAAGCACGAATTAGTAGGTCAAACTCAACTGATGCAGCACTAAGTATGTAAAGAAACACAGTATCTAGATGATCAAGCCCTTGACTGATTTTCAGGGTGGTAGATGCCTAAGCTAATCTAATCTAGCAAGACGATTTAGTCGATACCGGCAGAAACCCTAAAACGAGAAGCAGCCGATAAAACTAATCGAGATGCTAATACTAGATTAACAGAAGACATATGATAAATAGTCAGGCAAATATATTATCCAAACCAGAGCAATCCAAGAGGTCGAATGTACTGATGCAGTGTTGAACGACACCGACGTAGATGATACAATTGCCTGAACCGACGGAACATTGGACTTACCCCTTCGCCGGAGATCGACAGCCGATGCAGCCCCGCGTCAGGTGCCAAATTCCGCCGGTTGATAAATAAACCGTAACAGAGTAAAAGGTGGCGATGCGCCAAATTGTATTGATCGAGAGTTGATAGATTACAATAACCCCGGGTGTACATATTTATACCCATGGGGAGATACTAGTCCTTGTAGGACAAGAAAGAAACTTTCCTAACGATAAAAGAAAAACATAAAGTCCTTAAGGGACACTAAACACACTTTCCCAAAGATAAAAGAAAACTAACAAATATCCTAATTAATAGATACAATTGCCTTCTTCGGACTCAATCCGTACGTGGCAATCCTCATGAAGCACACCAACCGAACCCGACAATGATCCTGCAATCTCCTCATCGGAATCGGCTATATCGGCTATCCTTGTCCGATTCTGTTTCAGCCGATGCACACTGTAGCCGATTTGGCTTGCAGCCGATTCATACTCTGTTTCTGTAATCGCTTATCTCCTCCAATCGGCTTCAGCTTTAACTCTGAATCTAATGCATGATTTACCAAATTTTGTGGTTAACAACGGGCTAAAAAACTCTCTTCAAATTCCATGTTGTCATGCATTTCTATCATAATAGATGTCGTTTTGACTGATATCCTGCAACGGAGACATTCTACAAGGCCCTGGAGTGGCACTCATGCGTGCTACGTCGTGGAGCATGCAACCTTTTCAAGGGAAAAGTTTAGAAACTAGGCGAATAAACACATTCCTCACCATGTTTGGCACAACCTTTTGATAAGCGAGGCGTTTAGGGCAATGTCCTTAAAGTTTCGATGGAAATAACCCCACAACAAGTTAATCTGGTCCGTTGAGGGCCCTTCTACACCGAGCACGTCAGGTTTAGGAACTAATTTGTGGTGCCGTGTCAGGGAAAGAACGACATTGGACGAGCTAAAAAACTCTCTTCAAATTCCATGTTGTCATGCAATTTCATCATAATGGATGTCGTTTTGACTGATATCTCGCAACGGAGACATTCTACAAGGCCCACGAGTGGCACTCATGCATGCTACGTCATGGAGCATGCAACCTTTTTAGGGGAAAAGTTTAGAAACTTTGTGAATAAACACATTCCTCACCTTGTTTGGCACAACCTTTGGATAAGCGATGCGCTTTACCGCAATGTCCTTAAAGTTTCCATGGAAATAACACCACAACAAGTTAATCTGGTCCGTTGAGGGCCCTTCTACACCGAGCACGTTAGGTTTAGGAACTAATTTGTGGTAGCGTGTCATGGAAAGAACGAAATCGGACCGGCTAAAAAACTCTCTTCAAATTCCATGTTGTCATGCGTTTCCATCATAATGGATGTCGTTTTGACTAATATCTCGCAACGGAGACATTCTACAAGGCCCTGGAGTGGCACTCATGCGTGCTACGTCGTGGAGCATGCAACCTTTTCAGGGGAAAAGTTTAGAAACTTTGTAAATAAACACATTCCTCATCATGTTTGGCACAACCATTTGATGAGCGAGGCGTTTAGGGCAATGTCCTGAAAGTTCCGATAGAAATAACCCCACAACAAGTTAATCTGGTCCGTTGAGGTCCCTTCTACACCGAGCACGTCTGGTTTAGGAACTAATTTGTGGTAGCGTGGCAGGGAAAGATCGACATTGGACGGGCTAAAAAACTCTCTTCAAAGTCCATGTTGTCAAGCATTTCCATCATAATGGATGTCGTTTCGACTGATATCTCGCAACGGAGACATTCTTCAAGGCCCACGAGTGGCACTCATGCGTGCTACGTCATGGAGCATGCAACCTTTTCATGGGAAAAGTTTAGAAACTTTGTGAATAAACACATTCCTCACCTTGTTTGGCACAACCTTTGGATAAGCGATGCGTTTAGGGCAACGTCCTTAATGTTCCAATGGAAATAACACGACAACAAGTTAATCTGGTCCGTTGAGGGCCCTTCAACACCGAGCTCGTCAGGTTTAGGAACTAATTTGAGGTAGCGTGTCAGGGAAAGAACGAAATTGGACGGGCTAAAAAACTCTCTTCAAATTCCATGTTGTCATGCATTTCCATCATAATGGATGTCGTTTTGACTAATATCTCGCAACGGAGACATTCTACAAGGCCCTCGAGTAGCACTCATGCGTGCTACGTCATGGAGCATGCAACCTTTTCAGGGGAAAAGTTTAGAAACTAGGCGAATAAACACATTCCTCACCATGTTTGGCACAACCATTTGATCAGCGAGGCGTTTAGGGCAATGTCCTTGAAGTTTCGATGGAAATAACCCCACAACAAGTTAATCTGGTCCGTTGAGGGCCATTCTACACCGAGCACGTCAGGTTTGGGAATGAATTTGTGGTAGCGTGGCAGGGAAAGGACGACACTGGACAGGCTAAAAAACTCTCTTCAAATTCCATGTTGTCATGCATTTCCATCATAATGGATGTCGCTTTGACTAATTTCTCGCAACGGAGACATTCTACAAGGCCCTGGAGTGGCACTCATGCGTGCTACGTCGTGGAGCATGCAACCTTTTCAGGGGAAAAGTTTAGAAACTTTGTAAATAAACACATTCCTCATCATGTTTGGCACAACCATTTGATGAGCGAGGCGTTTAGGGCAATGTCCTGAAAGTTCCGATAGAAATAACCCCACAACAAGTTAATCTGGTCCGTTGAGGTCCCTTCTACACTGAGCACGTCAGGTTTAGGAACTAATTTGTGGTAGCGTGGCAGGGAAAGAACGACACTGGATGTGCTAAAAAACTCTCTTTAAAGTCCATGTTGTCATGCATTTCCATCATAATGGATGTCGTTTTGACAGATATCTTGCAATGGAGACATTCTACAAGGCCCACGAGTGGCACTCATGCGTGCTACGTCATGGAGCATGCAACCTTTTCAGGGGAAAAGTTTAGAAACTTTGTGAATAAACACATTGCTCACCTTGTTTGGCACAACCTTTGGATAAGCGATGCGTTTAGGGCAATGCGTTAAAGTTTCGATGGAAATAACACCACAACAAGTTAATCTGGTCCGTTGAGGGCCCTTCTACACCGAGCACGTCAGGTTTAGGAACTAATTTGAGGTAGCGTGTCAGGGAAAGAACGAAATTGGACGGACTAAAAAACTCTCTTCAAATTCCATGTTGTCATGCATTTCCATCATAATGGATGTCGTTTTGACTAATATCTCGCAACGGAGACATTCTACAAGGCCCTCAAGTGGCACTCATGCGTGCTACGTCATGGAGCATGCAACCTTTTCAGGGGAAAAGTTTAGAAACTAGGCGAATAAACACATTCCTCACCATGCTTGGCACAACCATTTGATAAGCGAGGCGTTTAGGGCAATGTCCTTAAAGTTTCGATGGAAATAACCCCACAACAAGTTAATCTAGTCCGTTGAGGGCCCTTCTACACCGAGCACGTCAGGATTGGGAACGAATTTGTGGTAGCGTGGCAGGGAAAGAACGACATTGGACGGGCTAAAAAACTCTCTTGAAATTCCATGTTGTCATGCATTTCCATTATAATGGATGTCGCTTTGACTAATATCTCACAACGGAGACATTCTACAAGGCCCTCGAGTGGCACTCATGCGTGTTACGTCGTGGAGCATGCAACCTTTACAGGGGAAAAGTTTAGAAACTTTGTAAATAAACACATTCCTCACCATGTTTGGCACAACCATTTGATAAGCGAGGCGTTTAGGGCAATGTCCTTAAAGTTTCGATGGAAATAACCCCACAACAAGTTAATCTGGTCCGTTGAGGGCCCTTCTACACCGAGCACGTCAGGTTTAGGAACTAATTTGTGGTGCCGTGTCAGGGAAACAACGACATTGGACGAGCTAAAAAACTCACTTGAAATTCCATGTTGCCATGCATTTTCATCATAATGGATGTCGTTTTTACTCATATCTCGCAATGGAGACATTCTACAAGGCCCTCGAGTGCCACTCATGCGTGCTACGTCATGGAGCATGCAACCTTTTCAGGGGAAAAGTTTAGAAACTAGGCGAATAAACACATTCTTCACCTTGTTTGGCACAACCTTTGGATAAGCGATGCGCTTTACTGCAATGTCCTTAAAAATTCCATGGAAATAACACCACAACAAGTTAATCTGGTCCGTTGAGGGCCCTTCTACACCGAGCACGTTAGGTTTAGGAACTAATTTGTGGTAGCGTGTCAGGGAAAAAACGAAATCGGACGGGCTAAAAAACCCTCTTCAAATTCCATGTTGTCATGCATTTCCATCATAATGGATGTCGTTTTGACTAATATTTCGCAACGGAGACATTCTACAAGGCCCTGGAGTGGCACTCATGCGTGCTATGTCGTGGAGCATGCAACCTTTTCAGGGGAAAAGTTTAGAAACTTTGTAAATAAACACATTCCTCATCATGTTTGGCACAACCATTTGATGAGCGAGGCGTTTAGGGCAATGTCCTGAAAGTTCCGATAGAAATAACCCCACAACAAGTTAATCTGGTCCGTTGAGGTCCCTTCTACACCGAGCACGTCAGGTTTAGGAACTAAATTGTGGTAGCGTGGCAGGGAAAGAACGACATTGGACGAGCTAATAAACTCTCTTCAAAGTTCATGTTGTCATGCATTTCCATCATAATGGATGTCGTTTTGACTGATATCTCGCAACGGAGACATTCTACAAGGCCCATGAGTGGCACTCATGCGTGCTATGTCATGGAGCATGCAACCTTTTCAGGGGAAAAGTTTAGAAACTTTGTGAATAAACACATTCCTCACCTTGTTTGGCACAACCTTTGGATAAGCGATGCGTTTAGGGCAATGTCGTTAAAGTTTCGATGGAAATAACACCACAACAAGTTAATCTGGTCCGTTGAGGGCCCTTCTACACCGAGCACGTCAGGGTTAGGAACTAATTTGAGGTAGCGTGTCAGGGAAAGAACAAAATTGGACGGGCTAAAAAACACTCCTCAAATTCCATGTTGTCATGCATTTCCATCATAATGGATGTCGTTTTGACTAATATCTCGCAACGGAGACATTCTACAAGGCCCTCGAGTGGCACTCATGCGTGCTACGTCATGGAGCATGCAACCTTTTCAGGGGAAAAGTTTAGAAACTAGGCGAATAAACACATTCCTCACAATGTTTGGCACAACCATTTGATAAGGGAGGCGTTTAGGGCAATGTCCTGAAAGTTTCGACGGAAATAACCCCACAACAAGTTAATCTGGTCCGTTGAGGGCCCTTCTACACCGAGCACGTCAGGTTTGGGAACGAATTTGTGGTAGCGTGGCAGGAAAAGAACGACATTGGACGGGCTAAAAAACTCTCTTCAAATTCCATGTTGTCATGCATTTCCATCATAATGGATGTCGCTTTGACTAATATCTCACAACGGAGACATTCTACAAGGCCCTGGAGTGGCACTCATGCGTGCTACGTCGTGGAGCATGCAACCTTTTCAGGGGAAAAGTTTAGAAAATTTGTAAATAAACACATTCCTCACCATGTTTGGCACAACCATTTGATAAGCGAGGCGTTTAGGGCAATGTCCTTAAAGTTTCGATGGAAATAACCCCACAACAAGTTAATCTGGTCCGTTGAGGGCCCTTCTACACCGAGCACGTCAGGTTTAGGAACTAATTTGTGGTGCCGTGTCAGGGAAAGAACGACATTGGACGAGCTAAAAAACTCACTTCAAATTCCATGTTGCCATGCATTTTCATCATAATGGATGTCGTTTTGACTCATATCTCCCAATGGAGACATTCTACAAGGCCCTCGAGTGCCACTCATGCGTGCTACGTCATGGAGCATGCAACCTTTTCAGGGGAAAAGTTTAGAAACTAGGCGAATAAACACATTCTTCACCTTGTTTGGCACAACCTTTCGATAAGCGATGCGCTTTACCGCAATGTCCTTAAAGTTTCCATGGAAATAACACCACAACAAGTTAATCTGGTCCGTTGAGGGCCCTTCTACACCGAGCACGTTAGGTTTAGGAACTAATTTGTGGTAGCGTGTCATGGAAACAACGAAATCGGACGGGCTAAAAAACACTCTTCAAATTCCATGTTGTCATGCATTTCCATCATAATGGATGTCGTTTTGACTAATATGTCGCAACGGAGACATTCTACAAGGCCCTGGAGTGGCACTCATGCGTGCTACGTCGTGGAGCATGCAATCTTTTCAGGGGAAAAGTTTAGAAACTTTGTAAATAAACATATTCCTCATTATGTTTGGCACAACCATTTGATGAGCGAGGCGTTTAGGGCAATGTCCTGAAAGTTCCCATAGAAATAACCCCACAACAAGTTAATCTGGTCCGTTGAGGTCCCTTCTACACCGAGCACGTCAGGTTTAGGAACTAATTTGTGGTAGCGTGGCAGGGAAAGAACGACATTGGACGAGCTGAAAAACTCTCTTCAAAGTCCATGTTGTCATGCATTTCCATCATAATGGATGTCGTTTTGACTGATATCTCGCAACGGAGACATTTTACAAGGCCCACGAGTGGCACTCATGCGTGCTACGTCATGGAGCATGCAACCTTTTCAGGGGAAAAGTTTAGAAACTTTGTGAATAAACACATTCCTCACCTTGTTTGGCACAACCTTTGGATAAGCGATGCGTTTAGGGCAATCTCGTTAAAGTTTCGATGGAAATAACACCACAACAAGTTAATCTGGTCCGTTGAGGGCCCTTCTACACCGAGCACGTCAGGTTTAGGAACTAATTTGAGGTAGCGTGTCAGGGAAAGAACGAAATTGGACGGGCTAAAAAACTCTCTTCAAATTCCATGTTGTCATGCATTTCCATCATAATGGTTGTCGTTTTGACTAATATCTCGCAACGGAGACATTCTACAAGGCCCTCGAGTGGCACTCATGCATGCTACGTCATGGAGCATGCAACCTTTTCAGGGGAAAAGTTTAGAAACAAGGCGAATAAACACATTCCTCACCATGTTTGGCACAACCATTTGATACGCGAGGCGTTTAGGGCAATGTCCTTAAAGTTTCGATGGAAATAACCCCACAACAAGTTGATCTGGTCCGTTGAGGGCCCTTCTACACCGAGCACGTCAGGTTTGGGAACGAATTTGTGGTAGCGTGGCAGGGAAAGAACGACATTGGACGGGCTAAAAAACTCTCTTCAAATTCCATGTTGTCATGCATTTCCATCATAATGGATGTCGCTTTGACTAATATCTCACAACGGAGACATTCTACAAGGCCCTGGAGTGGCACTCATGCGTGTTACGTCGTGGAGCATGCAGCCTTTTCAGGGGAAAAGTTTAGAAACTTTGTAAATAAACACATTCCTCACCATGTTTGGCACAACAATTTGATAAGCGAGGCATTTAGGGCAATGTCCTTAATGTTTCGATGGAAATAACCCCACAACAAGTTAATCTGGTCCGTTGAGGGCCCTTCTACACCGAGCATGTCAGGTTTAGGAACTAATTTGTGGTGCCGTGTCAGGGAAACAACGACATTGGACGAGCTAAAAAACTCACTTGAAATTCCTTGTTGCCTTGCATTTTCATCATAATGGATGTCGTTTTGACTCATATCTCGCAATGGAGACATTCTACAAGGCCCTCGAGAGCCACTCATGCGTGCTACGTCATGGAGCATGCAGCCTTTTCAGGGGAAAAGTTTAGAAACTAGGCGAATAAACACATTCTTCACCTTGTTTGGCACAACCTTTGGATAAGCGATGCGCTTTACCGCAATGTCCTTAAAGTTTCCATCGAAATAACACCACAACAAGTTAATCTGGTCCGTTGAGGGCCCTTCTACACCGAGCACGTTAGGTTTAGGAACTAATTTGTGGTAGCGTGTCAGGAAAAGAACGAAATCGGACGGGCTAAAAAACTCTCTTCAAATTCCATGTTGTCATGCATTTCCATCATAATGGATGTCGTTTTGACTAATATCTCGCAACGGAGATATTCTACAAGGCCCTGGAGTCGCACTCATGCGTGCCACGTCGTGGAGCATGCAACCTTTTCAGGGGAAAAGTTTAGAAACTTTGTAAATAAACACATTCCTCACCATGTTTGGCACAACCATTTGATAAGCGAGGCGTTTAGGGCAATGTCCTTAAAGTTTCGATGGGAATAACCCTAGAACAAGTTAATCTGGTCCGTTGAGGGCCCTTCTACATCGAGCACGTCAGGTTTAGGAACAAATTTGTGGTGCCGTGTCAGGGAAAGAACGACATTGGACGAGCTAAAAAACTCTCCTCAAATTCCATGTTGTCATGCATTTTCATCATAATGGATGTCGTTTTGACTCATATCTCGCAACGGAGACATTTTACAAGGCCCTCCAGTGCCACTCATGCGTGCTACGTCATGGAGCATGCAACCTTTTCAGGGGAATAGTTTAGAAAGTAGGCGAATAAACACATTCTTGACCTTGTTTGGCACAACCTTTGGATAAGCGATGCGCTTTACCGCAATGTCCCTAAAGTTTCCATGGAAATAACACCACAACAAGTTAATCTGGTCCGTTGAGGGCCCTTCTACACCGAGCACGTCAGGTTTAGGAACTAATTTGTGGTAGCGTGTCATGGAAAGAACGAAATCGGACGAGCTAAAAAACACTCTTCAAATTCCCTGTTGTCTTGCATATCCATCATAATGGATGTCGTTTTGACTAATATCTCGCAACGGAGACAATCTACAAGGCCCTGGAGTGGCACTCATGAGTGCTACGTCGTGGAGCATGTAACCTTTTCAGGGGAAAAGTTTAGAAACTTCGTAAATAAACACATTCGTCATCATGTTTGGCACAACCATTTGATGAGCGAGGCATTTAGGGCAATGTCCTGAAAGTTCCGATAGAAATAACCCCACAACAAGTTAATCTGGTCCGTTGAGGTCCCTTCTACACCGAGCAAGTCAGGTTTAGGAACTAATTTGTGGTAGCGTGGCCGGGAAAGAACGACATTGGACGAGCTAAAAAACTCTCTTCAAAGTCCATGTTGTCATGCATTTCAATCATAATGGATGTCGTTTTGACTGATATCTCGCAACGGAGACATTCTACAAGGCCCACGAGTGGCACTCATGCGTGCTACGTCATGGAGCATGCAACCTTTTCAGGGGAAATGTTTAGAAACTTTGTGAATAAACACATTCCTCACCTTGTTTGGCACAACCTTTGGATAAGCGATGCGTTTAGGGCAATGTCGTTAAAGTTTCAATGGAAATAACAACACAACAAGTTAATCTAGTCCGTTGAAGGCCCATCTACACTGAGCACGTCAGGTTTAGGAACTAATTTGAGGTAGCGTGTCAGGGAAAGAACGAAATTGGACGGGCTAAAAAACTCTCTTCAAATTCCATGTTGTCATGCATTTCCATCATAATGGATGTCGTTTTGACTAATATCTCGCAACGGAGACATTCTACAAGGCCCTCGAGTGGCACTCA